>BMAV01008371.1:0-23296 GCA_019973955.1 Trichonephila inaurata madagascariensis | reverse complement strand
TGTTTCAGTTGAACACGCTTTAAGTAAATGTCAAAGATTATATTTAATAAAGCAATATCAAAAAGAAAAAAAAAAGCTAAATAAATATTTAAATATCAGTCGAAAAGAGAGTCGTTTACGATGCATTGAATTGAAATATTTTAAACAACTAGATTAATGTTGATAATCCTTGTTAATAAGGATCTTCGATACTAGTTCGATGTCTCTAGAGGGTTTAGAATTCCTTTTACGAATGTATTATGTTATGATCATTTTGAGGAAAGATATTTTTCCATCTGTGATTTAAAAAACCGAAATACTCGCACCGATGTAAATACAAGTAGGATATATTACATATATACTTTTTCTTCTTATTATTCATTTCCTACATTTTTCCAATCGGGATATTTCATTCCCTCAAAATTCTTTTAAATAGCGTTACTTAAATGATTTTAAACTAATTTTAGTCATAATTTATTAACCACTTAAAATGGTATAGGTTTTGTTATTGTATGAACTGATTATTGGGTCATTTTTCAGAATAAACTAATAGTTAAAATATTTTTTGATGGATTACTTCTATATTTCCTTCTAAATCACTCGGTAATTATGATATATTTGCTTAAATAAACTATTCACGTTATTATGGAAACAGTTATTACCGTTAACGTTATAACTGTTTCAATAATTTATTTGTTAAGTAGTGCTTACGTGAAGAATAATTTCCCAGATCGAGTTTTGTAGTTTTTAACTGTGGTTATCTGCGAATATAAGGTGATGCGATATTTACTAGAGTTTATGAAGTACTTAAAGTAGATACAAATATTTTTTATTATTTGTTAGAGTCAGAATTAAAGAAATATAGAAACCTCTGAGTATGTGCAAAGTTTTTTATAATTTCCTCATGTTTCGAAGCACTATAGTAAAAACCTAAGAGAGCAAATACAGCAAAAAAAAGAACACATGAAAAAATACAAAAATAATTCATGTACATGAGCTTTTCTCAGACTGTGAGGAGTGCCTCCACAGGGGTCGTGATAATCTTACCGAGCAGGGGGTGCGAACATATCATAAAGTAAAAAATAAAAGATTAAAAAATTATTAATTTAATGAGAGAAACGAGAATAAAACAAAATACCTTCTGGAGATAATAAAAGATACATATGTACAATGGTATAACATACAGTCGAACCTGTTTTCTGTCGGTCCTTTTTTATGCGATTTTATTTTTGTGCGATCGCATAAAAATAGAAGTTCTGCAGTATTTCGACGAATTGGCTGTTATATGTAAGAATTCCTGAAATTTTTGAACATTTTTTTGTGCGGTTATTTTTATGCGGTTTTTATCAACCACACAAAAACATGTTCAAACTGTATTTATAAACGTATTAGTACTGTGCAATGTATTTGATCATTAATTTATCAATACTAAGTTAAGAAAAAATTTATAATTACTAGTGGTTCCATGGACTTGTCACATACAATATTTTATGCAAAATTTAATCCTTATCTTGATAATTTGTACAGTTCATAATTAAAGTTGTATTGTAGTTTTAGCGTCAAAATACATTATCATTGAATTCAATACATTCTTATTACATGGAGAAGGGGCTCTATGAAAATTCTAATCGAAAATTGGATCACAAACACTGAAAGTTTGACAAGCGCTGTTGTGCCTAATTTACATAGTCACACGGCATACATCATTGCGATAGTCCAGTTTTTACCTTCCACACTCTTATCAGCATAGTGCTATCAACATTATTGACAGCCCGTGTTCCCTCTATGCCACGTGATTTTGCAAAATCAGGTTGCAATAAAGGGTACGAATTTTTTGGTTAACACGGATAACAAGGCTGTGGACACGGATAACAGTACCATGATGAGTAAAGCAGGAACTGTACTTCTCATTGCTGTAAGCTGTGTGATCAAGGGTCATGCATAGAACACTTAAAAAATATGTGTCGCCCATCCTGTATAGTGGTAAGAAACGCTGACTGTTGTGCAGTAGGGCCTGGGTTTGATTCCCGGAGAAGGCACATGTTTGTAAATGTATAGCACCTTTGTGGCATGGGAATACTCTAACCAGTCGTCGAGCCGCAAGTCCTCTCATGAGGTTGTAAAAAGTGAAAGAGGAGAAGTGGGAGGCCCCTTTACCCAACCTAGGTTTCCCCCTCAAAATCGGTGGTGGAAAACCAGGCCCAAAAAGTATGTAAATTGTACGGTGCTCAAAGCTTAGGCTAACGGCAGGCGTACAACTAGATTTTTGCCGCGATGAATTTGGGCGCGATCACATCGTCAAACGGGAGAAATGAACAAAACAAAAAATATGTCCCCAAAAACCCGGGGTTAACCGCCCCCTTTTCAAGCTGCAATTTTTAGTTTTTAAGTATATTCGCTGTATAACGCGCTTCCCCTTTTTTACGAAGAAACCTGAAATGCAGGTGCGCAATGTTCTTATATTTTGAAGTCATTTATTTGAGATATTATTCCAAGTTTTAGTTAAATGTACTTTTGGAACTACAACCCCTTAAGCTAATAGGGAATGTTTTTTTTATTTCTTTCAAAGAAACATTATTTCGATACACATAGGAGACCAATTTTTTTTAAAGCTCTCATTTGTTTTCCCGGGGTATAACGCGCAATTGTAAATTTCGATCGCATTTTTTGAGTTAAAAGTGCGCGTTATACGCTGGATCTAACGGTAAATAAAATTTGAGTTGTTTCCGTATTCTTTTATATGTTCTTTTTTGCCCGGTTCGTCTTAGTTTTTTTTTACTACAACTCTCTGAAACCTTATAACAAATTATGAATAACCCTATATTTTTCCAAGATACTTCTAGTTTTCTCTTTGAATCCGTCCATGCCGAATGTCAACCAAATTTTGTTTCAATATTATTTCAATACTGAATTGATTTAGATGATTTCTTCATTGCAAACCCCTGGAACGTCTTTAAAAAAACCGCCGTTTTAATTTGTAAAACCCCGCAG
The DNA here is from genome assembly GCA_019973955.1 of Trichonephila inaurata madagascariensis. NCBI lineage: Eukaryota > Metazoa > Arthropoda > Arachnida > Araneae > Nephilidae > Trichonephila > Trichonephila inaurata. The sequence goes on along the minus strand of BMAV01008371.1, from coordinate 20,326 downwards.
AATTGAAACAAGTATTTAACTGCTTCCCTTACAAATTTTTTTGAAAAAAAAATTGCAAAGAATCATCACATATTTTATTTTATTATTAAATACAAGGAAACGAAACAAAACAAAACAAAATAGATACGTTTTAAGTTGAATTTTTAATTTTTTGGCAGGAAAAGCATTTAGTTTTAATATTAATTTTCTATCTCGAGTTATCTCGGGCAAATAGAAAAAAGTTAAATATTAGTCTTTGTGTGATAGTTTTTAAACAAGGGACAACATAAAGTGATACCTGGCATTCTGTACAGTTGTATCTGGTCTCTTTTCTTACTGGTTTACCCTAACTTTTTCGGACACAAAGCCCCGTTGGATTTAATTTTTTTCAGTAGCAGGAATAACATCTGGAAAATGCCCTGAGGTTAACCTGAGTGGTGATGGACTAATGCTGGGTGGCAGAAAACTCGTCACAATGATTTCCAGAAATTATTTTTTCGATCATTTCCATTCTAAATTGTTTAGGGGATCGGGAACCTCCTGATTTACAGTACAAAATGTAGGCTACTTACAAAAGCATCACTTCCACTATTTTAAATGTCCACTTCTTCATAATCACTATCCGAAACATCATAGCTTTCGCTAACTTACATCATCGCCATTATATTATTTTTTTTCAACGAAACTGTCCTTCTTTATACATCACTAATCCACGCACCGAAGTATACTATACAACAGAGAAAACAAGTAACCAGTCCCGCCAAAAGATTCGCGAAACCAACAAAACTTTGCAAACTGCCAATCAAAACTGAATATTTCCTTTCATTTCCTTCAGGCCGAGTAAAACCGTGATAAAACCAATCGTACTGACAAATTCTGCTTCCCCTGAGCTTTCTCGGGATAATAATTAGCTGCAATATAATGAACCCGAGATAACTCGAAATAATCAGGCAAGAGCTTAATATACCTAGTAAGAAATGGATTCTTCATTAATACAGGCGACAGAAAGAGAGAATTTCTTCGGGAAAAATGAAAGTCATGGAGCCAGGGAAAAAGAAGGAAAGGTACAAAATTCTAAGTATTAATCAAGCTGAGATTCCCCTTACAATGCAATGAATGCTTTGTGGTAATTATTATGGTTATCTAGACCTGGAAGAAATCATCTACCTAAAGACAAAAACTGAAGACTATAGTTTAAAACGTAACTTTCATACTACGCTCGTAATCTTATTTAGAAAATGATTCCACTAACGTAATTAACTACGCATCGTGAATGAATTTTTAATTAATTATTGGCTTGATAAGACTGGAATGTCTAAAAAATGAACAGTTTTAGAATATTATCTAAAGAGTTAAAAGAAAATGTATGTATTTTATTCAAATGACATTCTAACCAAATCTAATTATTAATATTGACGAAAAAAAATCCACACACCAAGAAAGACTTGTGTTAGATAAACGAAATTTGGTAGGCGTGTTTATACATTTGACAGCTCACATTGATTCAAATTTCGCCCTTAGCGCTTAAGTGGGGGCGCTAGTAGCACAACTCAGAACATGCAAATCAGGGTTGCTTTAAATGCGTACTGTTGTTGTGTTGTGTTACTAATGCCATCTGATTCGCAAAGGCCAGATCAAAGCCCACTAAACTTACCATTGTAAAGGGCTAAGTGTTATCCGCAGCTTTGAGCACCATAAGGTGACTGAACGATTTAGCTCGGTTTCACCCCAATTTTGAGGGAGAACTCCCTGGGGTATGGGCAGGAGCCTCCCACCTCTCCTTCCCTTCCATGAATCTCACGAGAGGACTTGCGGCTCAACAGCTATTTAAAGTACCCCCATATCACGAAGGCATTATACATTTACAAACATCCATGTCTTCTCCGGGATTCGAACCCAGGTCCAAGGGCACAGCATCCAGCGACACTAACCACTATATCGGAGGGGTGACAAATGCATACTGTAAAGTTAGTGAGCGTTATTTGTCTGTAAAATGTGACACATTAAGTTGATGTTAGCCAAAAATGCTTTTAAGAAGGCGACTGTTCACTAAATTTGAACGAGGTCGTGCAATAGCTACTAGAATGCAAATTTTCATTCCAAAATATTGCAGAAAGACTTGACGGAATGTATCCACTACAAAAGATTGTCGGGAGCAGTGGTTAAGGGATGGTACTGCCTCAAGGAGACCAGGTTTTGGGCAGCCACGTGGCACTTCTGAGAGGGAAGACCACAGTATTCAGCATACGACTGTTATGCATCATACTGCTTCTGAAGCAGAAATTTGAGCGCAGTTGGTACCTCAGTGACACAATACATTGTTAGAAATCGGTAAATCAAGCATAGCTCCGAGTCAGACACCCAATAGCGCATATTCCACTGACTCCAAATCATTGGTGTTTACGACGCCAGTAGTGTCAAGCCAGAGCTCATTTTAGGATGGATTGGAAATCTGTTATCCTTTCTTATGAAAGCAGGTTCTGCCTTGGTTCCAGTGATGGCCGTGTGTTGGTCAGAAGGAGGCCAGGCGAAAGATTGCAACCAAACTGTTGTGACGAGTCTTTACGCGACCTTCACACAAATTAGTGAATTGTGATTTTATAGTCTAAGATTGATTAGGTTAAACTGAACTGTTTACTTGCGCTTGTTCACTTAGGGTTTATTGCTTTCTTTATATCAATTCTAAGGCATCCACTTGTGGTTTAACTTGTGGATGATAGTGTGTTTGAATAATAATAAATAATATTTATTATGGAAATTTCTGGCCATGCTTTGTTTCCGCTCACATCCTTAGGTAGGCAGGACGATGAGGCAGCGTCTTCAGGGGGAGGTCGCTCACACTGTCTGAGGTCTAGACACACTAGAGTCATGATCTGAGGAGCAAATTCCTATGACAACAGGAGAACTCCCGTGGTTGTCCCAAATACACTGACTGCAAATTTGTATGTCAGCCTGGTAAAATCAATCTATAGTACTTCCATTCATGAACAGCATTCAAGGGGAATTTTTCAACAATATAACGCTTGCTCTCACACCACTGTAGTAACACAACGTGCTGTTTTGGGTGTTGACATGTTATCCTAGTCAGCGAGAGTATCAGATCTGTCAACAATTGAGCAATAATGGGATACCATTGGACAACAACTCCAGCATCATCCACAGCCAGCACTGACCTTTCCAGTACAAGTACAACAAGCATGGAACTCCAAACCACAAAGTGACATTCGGCACTTATATGACACAATGCGTGCAGGCTTGCATTTAAAATTCTGGAGGTTACAACGGCTATTAATGTAACAGCATTTCGAATTTAAAATGCATTTTCTGAGCTTAAATTAACCTGTGATCTTGAAAATTTAATCAAATGAAACATGTTAAAACTAAGCAATTAAATTGTCTAAATTTTATTACTCTACAATATTTTTTTCTTGCTCTTGGGATTTTTTTCCCGTCAGTGTATAATGTTACAACTTTAACACTCATATTTTGTTTCATATTTATTTTTTTAACATTGGAAGAAAATGAAACATGATTATGTGTGTAAATCGCTTTGAAAAAACTCAATCTAGATTTCAAATTATGAGTTTTCTCATTATCTACTACACGAAATATTACTATTCAAGATAATGATTTCATTTTTGCTTTAATGTAATTTTGAAGTAGGAGCTGGGAATATATATGTATATATATAATTTTATGTATTTTTTTTTTTGAAAAAATCTCTCCAAATCCATTTTATTTATCTAAAGAAAAGAAATTTTTATAATTACATAATAAAGTTAAACTATAACTGTTAGTTGGAGAATCATTAAAGTTTCTGTATTTTTTGAAATTACCCTCTTTTCAAAGAATAAATTGTGTTTTATGTATACATATATTTATTACAAAATTATAAATGGTCTTCATTTTCCATTCCAATTTTTCCCACGTTTGTTCCTGAATCCAGTGTTAAAACATCGTTTGGAGTATTGATTTCCGATGAATTTATCTCTTAAAAAAGTTTATCATAAATATTGTTTCAAATATTATGTCGCGAATATTGAAAGTTTGAAAAGCACCGCTGTAGATCAACAGTTCTTAAACTGTGGTCCGCGGACGTCTAGGCGTCCGCAGTGCCTCTTAAGGGGTCTGCGGAGTCTCTCATTCAATGTTAAGTTTTCTCTCTTTAACTGCCTACGAAAGGTCTCGCGGAAAAATTGAAAGCTTAGATTAGATCATTAAATTAATCCCAATTAAAAAACTCTATTAGAAATTGTATTTTGAACAAGAGTAGTAAGTCGGGGAGGGATGCTCAAAATTTTAAAGTCTACGATGTCAAGCTGATACATAAAGGGGGGCCGCAGTGATCAAAACCGCTGCTCTAGGCTTTTTTGGGACGGGAATCGTTTTTAGAATTTAATAATGGTTCTCGAATTGGAGTGGTGTAGTAGTTAGGAGAGGGGTTAGGGGCTCAGGTGTCGTCCTCGTCACTTGACCATGGTTCCAAATTACGATCTGGAAAAATAGCTGGACATCTCGCATACAGGTAGGTCATCGCATAATAGGCGCTACATACTTCCAGATGGAGTTCAATGACACGATGTCATGAATTTACAGTAATATTAATAACGTTAACATTAAAAATTATTCCGTCAAATAGGTTACATTTAAATACGAAATTTTTTTTTTTGATTAAAACAACATGCACATGTAATTTAACTTTCCCTCTCTGTTCAAGAGTCGATAAGTTTTCATTGAATCAGATAAATGTTTGATAAACAATCATTAAAGCAAATGTTGCTGTTTTTATCTTTCTCATTTTATCTTTTTATCTTTCAATACATTGTACAGTTTCCTTGAATATTTTCCTTTGACAACGTGCAGTCGAATATCAAATTTTTTTTCGGCTGTGAGTCATCAGAGTTTTGTGTAAAATATTTTCCTGGAAGTTATTATTCCCATGATTATAATAAGTTTCGAGGTCATCTGTCTGGAACACATTGTCTGGTTACATTACGCAGTTACGGACAGAAATTGGTCTAGTCTAGCTGTTGTTACTCCCGGTAGATCAACTACAGCATGCATATAAATGTTACCAAGCCTTGGTATCGTTTCTACAACTTAGAAATACGTAACTTGAGTACACAAACAACCATAGCCTGGAATGCATATTCTCATCATTTTATTTGCAGTATTCCCAATAGACCTTCGCAATATTCTATAATGTTCTGAATAAAATTTTTCATGTACCCAATAAATGGTTAAAATCAATAGATATTTCATGTTTTTCTGTTTCATTTAAAAGTTTCATTTCTACAGTTTCTCCCAATTAAGCTTAACTTTAGGACACCAGAATAGACTAAAATTGTTAGGCTGATTTAAATATTTGTTTCTCTTTATTAAAATTTATTTTATTATATTTTTTAAAATTTATTTCTTGAAGCTCATTTTAACATACTTTTTTCTTAGATATATTATGAAATTACAGTAATTATAGAATATGAAAATGAAAAATCGGTCAAATAAATTTTAACCCGTTTAGGACCAGATTATTTTCCTATTAAATTAAACTTCATTTAAACATTCATATAAAATTATTACTGTAATAAAATACTTCAAAATTTATAGGTTATAATCATTATAAATTCCATAAGTTCCACATTAAGATCACACCAGAGTGAGATTACAAGCCTTAGAACGGGCAAAACACGATCCCGCATATGATACCGTGTTCCCTGAAATGATCACATATATATGCTCATGGTCCTGAACGGATTAATTTCACATTTTTAAGATACCTTTTGAATAATTTCAGGAAGTCATGAAATTATTTTATCATCAGTGTTAGTAATTAATGGTTCAGTTATGTTTAAATTTTCAATTAGCCAAATACTTACAACATTTTATTCAGGAATTAAAACTAAATTTCAGCAAGTAAAAGAATTTCCATAGCCTCCAATTAAATATTATTCAATCAAAAAAGTACACGCTTTGCTATACACCGAAGAGCCAAAACATTATGAAGACTTAGCACCATTTTCTACCTGCAAAAGAACTACAACTCACCTTGGCATGTATACCACAAATTCAGGTAGATAACCGGAAACAGGTTATACCGATTGTCTAAGCAGTGGTCGAATAATGTCGAGATTTTTCGAAATGAAGATATTTAATCTCTGAGGTGCCTTTCCATTATAACCTAAATGTGCCGTATTAGATTGAGATCCACCGAGTTAGGAGGCCAGTATATTAACTGGAATTCATCTTTATGTTCCTCGAACCTTTCTAACACAATTATAGCCTTTTGACATGGGTCACTGTCCTGCTGGAGGATTGCATTTCCAGTTAGGTTAACATACATCATATAAGGGTGCAACTTATCCGCAATTATGCTCAGGTAATCAACAACATTCACAATCACTTCTACCAGAACTAAGGTTGACCTACGAGAACGTTCTCCAAAGAATAATACCGCCATCACCAGTCTTTGTACATGGAGGGGGCAAACTTTCGAAAGTGGAAGACGAAGCACCCCGACACAACAATTGACATGATGAATGAGAAATCGTGGTTCATCCTACCAAGAAACTCTCTTCCAGTTATTTGTGGTCAGGTTTCAATGTTTTCAGCCCACTCTAGGTACAGTTGACAATGACGCTTGGCCAGCAGAGGCCCACGAGTGGGAAGACTGCTGTGTAGTCCCATACAAACAATGTCTTTCAAACAGTATGTTCCAAAACACTTGTACTTTGATTTTCATCGTTTTGGGCTGTCAACTCACCGATTCATTCGATTTGTCGTCGATTTTGCTTTACTAAGCGGAACGATTTTCGGCGTCCTTTGTCTTTGAGGATGCATGGGCGTCCAATAGCTAGCTGTCTATTTTTGGTATGACTGTTATTTATCCACTTCGCATAAATAATAAAAACAGCACTACATGAATAACTTGCCAGTTATGCTGTTTCGGACATAACGCGTTCTGAGTATTCGGGTGATTACAATCTGCCTGTTTCAAATTCCCTTAGGCCAGCCGTCTTTCCCCTCACTCACGAAAAAAAAGTACAAGAATGATAGCTTACATTCTCCTGTAGCAGTTAAATATCATTCTCTCTTAACCACATGGCTTCCATGTCATTTTGACGAGTTCAATGAAAAATGTGGAGGTGTTCATAGTGTTTTGGTTTGACAGTGTATATACTAATGGGTTGAACTCATGACGGTCATATGATAAATGTATCACGTGTTTTCCATTGACTTCAAACCTGAGATTTAACTCATAATTATTTACTTGTCGTTGAATTGTTGTACATTGTTTTTTATTACTGCTCAACTCCACACCCAAAATGTTTCCAAGTGACATTAAGCAATAATTTTAATCCTTTGGACAATTCTTTAGCCAAAAATATTTTTTAAAAAATTGAAAATTTTTTACATTGCATATAACTATAATCATAATATACTTAACAGAATGTGAGAAATGGTAGAATTTTAATTAACTTTAAATTTTAAAGTTTTAACACTATTATTTTTTTTTACAATTGTGGAACACAAAGAAAACCCTACATATTTGCTTTTTCAAATACATTCAGCATGCTTATAAGGAATGTTTCATATATCTTTAAAGAATTTATCTCATGCTTACAAAAAATTTCTCATATCCGTACCTCTTTTTTAAGCGCTTGAGGATTTTGTGTGTGAGTGCATTTCTATATATCCGAACACGAATTGAAGCATATTGAAGCAATGTCAGTCTTACATTGCAATGGAGACAGACATTATCGTCTAGTTTGGATTATCTTTCCATGTTCATTTCTTCTAGAGCAACAAATTACATATTACCTTGCCAATCTCTGTTCTTTATCAAATACAATCTTAATTCCTGCCTTCAATGCAAAGAAATTCCCGGATGAAAAGTATTTCAGTACCATGGACAAACGGCATCTCTTAAAAACACTAGCACTAGCAATCTCACTAAATAATGCAAATGAAATATAGAAAGAAGAAAATATCAGCGTACGGAGAAACTGGTTGTGCCCATCTTTTGTTAGCCCTTACGCGTTGTACGGGAAAACCAATTACGTGGTTAAAAAATTTACTTTTTAACACGCTTTTATTAGTTTCACTTGTATGTAATAGAATCTTTGAACTCGATTTTTACCCACTTTAAAAGGTCAGATTAATTCGAAATTTTGCACACTTGTCAAGAACCGATACAATGCAATAATTTCATAATTTTGTTTCATTGTCATGATCAGGATCCCCAAATATAAGGATAATAAGGATTTCGAGATTTGGCAACTAATTGCATAAACCATTTTCATATTTGGCGACTGATTCCGTATGCCATTTCCAGATTTGGTGACTAATTCTAGATTTAGCGACTAAAAGATTAAGGTGACCCCCTAAACCGCAAATAAGCTGGTGGTTAATACAATTAAAGCAAAAAAAAAATGTGTTCTGTATATTCTTTCTTACCATAATATAAGTCTAGTTTCTCTGAAAATAGAAATAAAAAAAAATGACTCGTGCATGTGAATAAAAATAATTTATGCTCTAACTGCTAAATATTTTTTATTTTTACAAAGCAATACGTTTAGAAGGGATGATACGAATTAACATTATAGCAATACGTTTAAAAAGTGATAATACGATTGACATTTAATATTTCTTCTAATACACTTTTATTAGTTAGACCTGTATCTATAGAGACGGAATCTTTGAAATATAATGATATGGGACTCATCCGAGGCTCCGGAAATGGAGAGAATAAATACTCTTCAGACCCGTTAATATCCATTGAAGAACAAGACTAATTCCAGCAGCCACATAATTCCGGCTCCAAATATCAAACTAAAGGATAAATTCAACAGAGAATAAATTAGTTTTAAAAACTAAAAAAACACGCTTTTAGTGTAGACTGAACCGTAATGAAAATAAATTATAGTTTAAAAAATACTCTTATATAGTGATTCTCGAACTAAAAAGTAAAAAATTCATTGATAGTTAGAATAAAATGATTAACGAGAGAATTACTGTCATTGAGAGGTAAAATCGTGAGGCGCTCTATTTTAATTGTTATTTCTTTCTAGTTCTATTCCGAAATGCTGAGTTAGTGTAAAAATGTAGTACAAAGCACCCCACTCTTTTACCACAATGACATTAATTTTCTCGTTAATCATTTTATTCTTATATGAAGAATTATTTTTTTACTTTTCAGTTCGATTCACTATTAAAGCGTGGTTTTTAATTTTGCTTAAACTATAATTTATTATGTAAATAAGTCGTGTTTGAGTAAAAGAAATGATGTATTATTATTTTTTAGTTGAGATTATAAAATTATAAGATGGAAGAATAAACATTTATTACACTCAGAATGATTTTTAAGAAGTAAAGGGTAAATAGTTACGGTTTTTGTGGAAGCCATCAATCAGACTTGTAGCATGTGTATTTCAGTAAGTCGTGTTTTTCTGATTTCAGAACTGAGTGATTTAATTAGAGTAAAGAAAGTGGCGTATTTTCGACTCTTGTAAAATCCAAATACAATTTCAAATTTGATAATTAAGTAAATCAAAGTTTTAAGATTCTTCAAAAACTTTTTTTATAAAAACTGTTTTATTAGAACGGTATTCTTAAACCAAGTATATATATTTTGTTTACTTTGAAGCCTTATTTATTAACGAATCTTTGCTTTAAAAAAAAAAAATGACAGTTTATGTAAAAAGCAAAAGTTTGCAATGATGAGGCAAATATACTGATTTGCTCTGGAAACACATGACTGCATTTATCATTTGGTGAATCTATGACGTCATATAAAAATTGAATTCATTTTGAAAATCTGCATATAATCAAAATTGGGTATACTTTTAACATCCGAACTCTTCATTTCACAATAATTATTACTGTTTCTGCAAATCAAATTCATAACGTGTTGTTTTTATTTTTATATTATTAATTATTTTTAAACGTAATATTTTTTTAAAATTTTTGATATTTAAAAAGTTTTACTTCCCCACTTCTCTCTTATTCTCATCATTGGCACATATGCCAATCTCTCTTTCATTACGGATTATATAAACCACTTTTTATAAACAGTAATTCTTTATAAACTGTTTTTTTCAAAGTGAGTATTTACGTGATATATTATTGGATTTATATGGGAAATTAAGGCTAATATACTTTTCATTGTACATAGTCTTCAATAAGTTAAACATACTTTATCTTTTCAAAAGAAAAAAAACACCTTAAAATTAATTTCGTGAATAAAGCAAAATTCCACGTGTAAAATGAATATTCAATTTCTTAATTAAAAAATGTACTTTTCAGGGTATTTAATGCATATAACCAGAAAAAGTTAACTGAAATAAGAAAAGTATCTAATAGAAATTTTGCGAGATACAAAATTTTATTAATTTAAAATTTTTTTGGTAACTTCCCATCGAGATTAATAAAAAGAACTCCCCTTTCCTTTTAATTCGATTAAGTATTCAAACTACAGTCACGGTTTGCCCTTAACAAGATATGTAAAATATGTGAGATTCTTATAAGGTAAAAATAAGATGATTGTAAGTTTTTTTGATTAAATGAATATCTTGCATGGAATTGCATGTTCAGATGAATAGTGCAATTAAATGTAAAAAGTACCAAGAAACATAAAGCAAAAAAATAAGAACTCACATAAGAACTTTGTCACATTTGCATTTTTTTGGCAACTGTTCAATTACATATATATTTTTCAAGTTGAATAAGAATTTAAAATCAAACATTAACAATATTTTATATTTTATTCCTACTATTAATCCACACTCTATATATTTATTTATTTATCTTCGTGGATTTTTCAATTGTTAATAAAATACACTTTAAAGCGCTGATTGAGCTGAAATTTTATATAATGATAAATATTTTGTATGACAATACAGTAATTTAATTTTTAATTAATAAAAAATTTAAATTTATTAAAAATAATTATTCAAAGAATTACAAATACAGCCACGGATCCTTTTGGTGACTTAAAGGGCCCTTTTTGGGACTTGGGCAAAACTTGAAAAAGGTTTTTTCTCACGTTTTAAAGCATTCAGTTGCACCCGAGATTTTATATACACGATTTTTTTGGATGCAAACATAAATATTTATAAATTGTAATTTTTAAAAAAAAGTAGCTAGAAAAAAATTTTTTCTTTGTTATCTAAGTAGGAAGTGACTTAATTTTTTTTATATTACTTTTTTTAAATATAATTATAGAAATAAGATGAGTTATTATAATAAGTAAATCAAAAATCTTTAATTTTCGTATATTTGTCAAATTAGCAAACTGAACAATAAAATTTAGAATTACTTGGAATCCAAGTGTAGTCCATTCAAAATCCAAATAAGTTTTAAAGACTTTCTTTACTTAAATGTCTATCTTGAATACTTAATTAAAAGTATACTTTATATAAAAACAAAAACTAAAAGAAGGAAAACGGGAAAATTGATACTGCGGAAGTCTGCAGAGAATGTTTCAATGTTTATCTTACTCAAATTAATCCTAAGGGTTTGCAACTAAACAGAATTAAATTTCGAGTTTCTTCTTTGTGTGTTCCATTCTTGAATAAAATGTATCAAAATTTCGACTTCATTATTTATTATCTTTGAAACTGTATTAATTTATTTTACACTAAAATTATACTTTTGAAATCTAAATTAAATTTATTTCAGGATAAATAAAATGATTTTACTGAATTATATGTATTTGCTGTCCAAATTAACCTATCAACATTCCTCTTCAATACTTTCATTAATCAAGTTCTGCTTTCACTTCTTAAGCAAACAACGCCTCTAGCTTATAAAACTAAGATGTGATGTTTCAATTTCTGTAGTGAGATTTTCTATGTATGTTGTGCACAATCATGGGTTTCTTTTGACTTTCATAATTTGATTTAATTTATATTCAATGATTTGAATAACAAGGGTTAAAATTATTAAAAATGTAGAGAGGAGACTTAATCTGCGAGATTTGAATTACGTCACATTCTAAGGCAGGGGTGTCAAACACGGACCGCACATGTGACATTTCTGCTATATATTTCCTATATATCGCCACTCAATAATAAAATATCAACATTTTTTCCGAAGTATTAAAGATAGTAGCTGGAAAAGGATGTCTAGTGTCAGTACGTAAACATAAAATTTTTCTTGTTCTTTTATTTATGTTTATTGTAATTTATTATTCCAAATAAACTTACCTTTCTATGTATATTGATTTTTTTGCGGCCTACCTAAAGTTAAACCTCATTTGTGTGGCTCAAGTTAGCCTTTGAGTTTGACACCCTTCCCTGAAGTCCTCCTACCATCCTCCTACTTAAGATGTTGAGGAAACAAAGCATGACAGAAACTCCATATTAATTTAATTTATTATTATTCAAGCAACCAATTTAAAAAAGTTTAAAAACCCCAAGAGGAAGCCTTTAAAAGTGATATAAAGAAAGCAAAACCTTGGTAAAAAAGGCAAGTAACAGTTCAATTTAATTTTAAACAATCTTGACTATAAATTTCAATTCACAAATTAGTGTATTGGAAACTCCGTTCTTAACTCACGTTGTGTAATTCAATTAAATATCACGTTAGTAACGCTACAGCAGGTTCTCCGCTTTTTCTTCCTTACAATTAACAAACCCCTGCTTTATATACTAAAATAATCTGCATATCAGGTTTTTTTTTTGAGAGGGGTGGCTGAAATTAAACGCAAAAATAGCCTAAAGTTCCCCCAAGAGGATTAGTGAGAAGGCGAGTAAAAACTGTCACAACCCTTTTCTAAAAAAACGAGGACTCTTGTCAAAAGACTAAAATTTTTTAACTTACGCCAATGGGGAAAACATCTCGCTGGCACCCCACCAACATATCGTTAACGGAAATTTTAAACCAACAGCCCAACGATCACAGAAATATCTTAGTGGCACGGACAAACAGACTTAAGGGAAAAAAGAACCCCGTTTGTTCACACGGCCACTCGGGACATAGTATAGAAGTTTTGGTAAATATAATACAACCTGTTTTTCTCTTTTCTAATGGCAATGTAAAATACATTAATAAATGAATATAGCAGCGGGGGAATATTTTTTTCTCTAATGGGCCTGCGTATTGGTATTTCTACCTTTGCAGACCTTGTACATTTTAAAAGCTGGTACATTTTTTTGGACTTTGGGGAAAACCAATTACCAAAATTTTGATCCCCATTTTCTTCCCCAGGGGGTATGAGCTTTGGTGTAAAATTTGAACTTAGGAATTTGATTTTGCTGAAAGCATCAACAAAACGGATTGGGGGTCTTTTAAGACGAAACCCACGAAGGGCCCACTGTAGATTTTCTGCACTGAAAATCCACCGATTTGGGCCCGGGAGCCAAAACCCAAACTTTGGGTACAAAGGCCAGTGACAAACCAACTCCCCCCAAGCCAGCGAACAGATAATACAACAATGCAAAACGAGGTTAGGGGGAATTTAGCCGAGAATTCTCTGGCACCCCAATATGGGGGAGAATTCGGTCGTCCAAACAGAGATGGATTCGAAGGGTTCTCCAAAGTTAAAAAAAGGGCAAAAAGTTTGGCAGAAATACCAGTTCGGGTGATACCCTGAAATTTTTGGGCGTTTAAAGGGGTCGAAAAAGGCACCATAAATCCCGCCGGGCATTCTGATAAATACCCAATCTTCTATTTCATTCTTCTTTTTTACGTTGTTTTTTATTTTGTCAGGTATCTTAGTCTAATAGATTGTATTATGAATTGTTTTATAATGTGATACAGTTTTGGTTTTTGTCAGCGTTGACCGTTCTTCGAGGAAATCCCTTTATTTAAAAAGCGTCGCTTTATCAGGATACATTGTATCACCAAAAAATTTTTTTTTTCTTCGGGCATCAGAGAATTTCCAACTTTGGGTGAATGTCTGATGAAACAGGGTTTTCTCGAGACCCAAAAACCTGTATCACTGCTTGCCGGAAGCATAGACCATTTTGCCGTCAGAACGTTTTCAGGGTAAACCACGTGGAGGTACGTCTATATTATATCCCAACCTATATTATACCACTTAAATTATAAATGTACCTGTAGTTCAAGATTATTATGTCTGTCGGATAGTTTACCAATGCTTTATTGTGCCATGTTGTTCTATAGACAATCATTTTGTTCTTTGTATAAAAACAATGTGTCATCGAAGGATGAGTACAACAATTTAAAGTATGGACAATATATGAATTATCACTCTGATAATGTTTTTTTTCATTCAGTTGGATTTGATTTCTCACTGATTTGCATGAATTCCCTTTAAAAAGTTTTGATATTTTTGTCTTTAAACCCGTTATTTTTAAAAATAATATTATATAAAACAAGAATATATTTCGAAACTTAATTAACAAGATAAATGGTACACCTTCATGCCATTATTCACGTTTTTTATTTAATTAAGAATCTGTCAGTTTCTATTAATTAAATATCATCTAACATTAATCAATATCTTCCTATCAAGGCTTTAATCAAAAAGTTAAAAATGCATTTATTAACTCTAAAAAGAAAATAAATATAAAAAAAAATGCAGAGAAGCTACATGCTGAGTATTAGAATACCCTAAAAAAAAGTAGTTTGCCTCTATGTATATAAATATTTATTAGTACTGCTTTTGAGATGTACACTCTCTAAAAAATTTGTTGATATCATTTACGTAATGTGACTGTTGTTTTAGCAATTTTTGCCATGTCTGCGCATGCGTGGTGAATTGAATTTATGAAATGCGGCAGTGGAATGGTAGCAAATAATTTGAGAATGATGTGACAATATAAGTTATCTTCTTGTTGTTTGCTTAAATAATAAAGAAAACTCCGAAAAATTCTATTGTTGAAAGTTCTATAGAATTTATTAATTTTACATGTTGGTAGGTGTTAAACTTAAAACACCTTTCGGGCTCAAAACAAAAACAAAAGTTCGAAATCTGCACTATATCCACAATTCAATAGTTTCATCTATGTCGGCTGGGTGGCGTGGTTGGTTTGTCGTTGGCCTTCTGTACCCAAGATTGCGGGTTCGACCCCGACGCAAGTCGATAGATTTTCATGATGCAGAAAATCGATAGCGGCCATGTTGTATGATTATACGGCATGTAAAAGATTCCTAGGGGGCCCTAGGCAAAATTAATTCCTAATGCAAGATTCGCATCGTCAGAGCTGAGGGAGGAAACTGGGCGTCAAAATTATCTGCGGTGGTTGGTATCCACCTATACGGCGCCGCACTAAAAAGAGATACCTGCTTTCGGTGAATGTACTAGGTAGATTGATGAACTCAGTTAAAAACTGTTTATAAAAATTGCCATTAGAAAAAAATAGTTTCATCTAATTAATTAATATTCAATTAAATCCTATAGATTAATGAAAAAAGTCACACACAGTATAGTTTATTCTTCATCAATTTGATTGCCAGCATTTCACAAGAAATGAATGACTTTTGGATGAATCAGAATAATGCTATTTTCGTAAGAAACTCCAGAAAATTATTAAAAAGTTTCTTTTGATTTCCGTCCTTTTTTGTGAGATGGAATAAGGTATAACGTTATACCCTAAAAGAACTCTTACGTCTTGGAAGAAAGAGTTTCAATGAATACATATTTTTCTTGACCTTTTTTCATCTATAATATACGCTGTTACTTAACAAAACGTAAACTCCATATAGATTGGATAATCCTCAGTTATATCTTAGAAGGCATAAAAAAAAAGAGTTGGTATGTCTCCTTATGAAAAGAGATGATTTTAACAAAAACATTTTAGACAAATTATATAAAGTTGTCATCCAGATAGTTAAAACATACTTGTGAAGAATTCAGAGTTTGATGTGAGGACTATAACTTTCAGAAAATTAAACACCAGTATCACCTTAATCATCTTTGAGTGGCCTCGGTAGCCTAGTGATCATGGCCACAAGCTCGTGGGCATCATACCATGAGTTTGAGCTCTAGTGTCTGTAGAAATGCCATGTAAAGGGGCTGAGGTATTTTAAATCTGTCATAGCTCTAAGTCTTCCCGTTGGCAGGATGCTGTACTTTGAAGAGGGGGTGCTGGCTAAGGTGTCATTTTCGTCAGTTGACCGTTGTTCAAAATTACAAGGTCCGTCACAAGGGACCTCGTGTTGCTTTAAAGAACAACGTTTATAAACATTCACTCGGTCCCTCATTTTTAAAGATGGTTCGAGAAGGAACGAACATTTTATGAAAAAATTTGACGATTGTAGTTAAGTTTCGGAACAAAAAAGTTGTCCCAGACCTGCAATATATGTTTTAACATAATTCTCTAGAACAATGGTTCTTAAACTTTTGATCACCGCAGCCCCCCCCCTTATGTATCAGGGTGACATCACGGATCCACAAGATTTTGAGCATCCCTCCCCTATTTAATATTCTTGATTAAAATACATGTTCTAGTAGTTTTTCCTTGGTGATAATTTAGTGATCTAGTCTAGTATGGCACATTTTTCAATTTTTCCGCGAGGCCTTTCAGAGTCTGTAAAAGAACGAAATCTCAAAGTTACATGAGGGATTCTGTGGACCCCCTCGAAAGACACTATGGGTCCTCAGGAGGTCCGTGGACTACAGTTTAAGAAACGTTGCTCTAGAACACGTGTAATCATAGAAGTAGCTTGAAAAAATTGATTATGTTATTCTTGATACATGGTTCCTAACTACTTCTTTTTTCCCCTTTTCTAATTATAAGTAGAAAACATTAATGATTCTATGTTTTGATTATATGGTTTTAATTATATGATTCTTTTTTTTATGCAACTAAATCCTTATGGGACATGTCTGACCAAAGAAGTAAAATCAAAAAGAATCCCTCATTTTGACAATTAGAACAATTTCGAGATTTGAATTTATATGTAAAACATGTTCTACATATTATTAAATATATGGTGGGGAAAACACTTTCATGTCAAAGAGTGAAGTTTTCCGGTTTATTTAAGTCCTTCAACCAGATCTTTTAAAATGAAAACATAGGAAGTTTTAAAATGCTGAAACCGAACACAGAGTCTAAATAAGAAAATTCAGACATTAAGTATCTCACAGTCAGTCAACAAATTCAATGCTAATTAATCCCGGCGGATTATGGGTGTCGAAAGGATTCTTATTACGTATGTTATAATATTAAAGATGAAAAAATAAGGAAAATAAAAAGCCTTCACTTGAGTTAATGAAATATGCCAGTTTTTCTTCTGGATTCATTTCATGGCCGTGATTACTTCTAGGTATGGTTTCATCAAAAACGTTTCCCACCTATAAAGAATTACTTTTTTCTCGTTTTTAAAACTTACTATAGATATTTAACAATGTAAATTACCTATGATTTTCTTTAGTCTCTTATCAGCATCAATTTTATTTGCATGCTGTATACGTGAAGTCACAGTCAGAATTTCTGCATTTTTGATTTCAGAACTTATTATTGATTTAAAAAGAATTGATAAATTATTTTTGTAATCATATACATGATATAGAAAACCTGAAGTTGCATTTTAAACGTATGGGAAGAAAGATATCTCATGAACACACACATTAGTTTAATTTTCAAATTTAACTGAAAACATGAATTAATCTAAGACAGAAGGGATGTCTTTTAGGTACAGTTATAGAAAAATATTTATGTATTTGTATTAAAAAATTGAATTCAAAATAAGCACATTTTATGATATAGTTAAGTAATTTAATACTAACCCCGCACTTTTCAGCTCTCCTCGTAATTTTGAACCATAGTCAAGTGACCAGGATGACACCTGAGCTGACATCCCAGGGCGTTTGAGCTTGAGACAGATGGTACGTGCATCTCTCGCCAACACGGCGGGTTTTCAGCGACACTAGGCTTGAACTCATAACACGTCGATCACTAGTCCGTGACCTTGACCACTTGGCTACTGGGCCCACATGGTGTATTTAAGGATGATTCACACTTAAGATGATGCACAATGATGTACTTAATGATGATTTAATGATGCAGATTTAGTGATGTGTTGATGATTCCATAATTTAAGTGGAATAATTTTCACAAAATTTTTCAAATATGATACTTGAAAAACTGCTACTCAAATAAAGATTACTGCTTATTTAAGTTATGCATAAACTAATATATTTTTTGTGATATCTGTTCTAAGTTATGCTTTAATATTGTGATACTTTTATATTATTATGTAAAAGCTTACAATTATGGGGAAATATACAGTAACAGTTGTTATAAGTTGAAAAATTACTTACAAAAACTTAAGTTCTAGAAAGTTAAAAAATTGTATTTATAAGAAATTAAAATTGAGAGAAAATATTAAATATTTCCTTTATTGTTTTATATAATATAAAAGATAAACTTCGAGATTTCTATCATTTAAACATTATTCGTTGAAAAAATATATGTAAATATATAAGTACATTTCTTAGATTTTTTTCTTCCTAGTTTCAAAAGTCTTTTCAAGTTACGAAAATATTATTTTTTAATAAATTATTCAAAAATAAAAATGTATGCATATCATAAGATTATAAAAGCAAATAGTTGTATAAGAAAATTACATTGAAAATATTCGTTTTTATGATATTCGTTTTACAGGGAAGCATTTAAATAACTTGGAAGGCAAATTCTTTTATAACTACGAACATTTCTGTCAACAAAATTGTTCTTAAAATGGACTATTCAATTTATTTAAATATTTCATCAATATATCAGACCCTTTGTGGAATATTGTAGCTTATCGAGTTATAAAATGTATTATCCAAACTTAATTCACAAACATCTTAATTTCAAGAAACGTAACACTTCATTTTGTTTTAAAAAAAGAGTAAAATAGATATTTAAATAACAATAATAATAATAATAATAATAATTGTTGTGAGCCATAGGGACCCGGTGGTCTACGTGGGTGGAGCGTAGCTGTTATTCATGAAGATACCACCTGGTCTATCTCGACGAAAACCATATGTATCCATATGTATGTAGATTTTGGCTTCAACGAAGGCCTTTTTTTAGTTTTTTCCCCAAAAATTATCAGCCCTAATATTTAAACTTCGTGATTAATTTTTTAAAATTATTTTTTATTTTTAAGTTTTTTTTTAAATAAAAATTTAAAGGGAAAAAGATTTTTGGTTCCCAAATTTTTTTAAAGGGCCAACACACTCGCATCATTTAGTTTAATTACAACAACAGCAACAATAATAATAATGATAACAACAGCAACAATAATAATAATTAAAACAAAACAATAAAAAATTAAATAAAAAAAAAAATAATAATGATAAAAAGCAACAATAATGTAAACAACAAAAACCCAAAAAAATTTAAAAACAAAATATAAAAATAATTATAAAAAAAACGATAAAAAAACAAAAAAAAATAAAATAAAAAAATGGCTATAATAATAATGTAAAAAAAGCAACTCTCTCTCTCTATAATAATAAATATGAAATAAAATTTTTTAAAAATTGATAAATGGTGGTCGAAATTTCTATTCTATTGTAGGTTCTACGAAATATGATATAAATTTCAATCTATCATGTTGCAAGCATGTTACAAACATCTTGTTCAGCATTTTAGATGCCCTCTTTTTTTTTAACTTTTGCCAAATAGACTAGAAGTCTACTTTTTAAACTCAAACCATTGTTTTTCGGTACTTCCCCTTGAAATGTAAATTTTTTTATCAAACGCAGTCTGATCGCTGAGGTTACATCCCCCTTTTTCCCCTAGTTTTCCACAATTAAAAGTCTAAAGAACCCCCCTTCCCCCGAATCTGCAAAGAATCTATCAAAGAATCACCTGCCTTTGAAACAAATTTATTTGATTCGAAATTAAAAAAGGGAAATTTCATTAAGAATAGATAAAAATGAAGAGAGATTTCATGCAGATCTTTCTTATCCAATGTTTGAGTGTAATAGGAAAACAAAATGATATTTTTGCATTCTTTAAGATGCTGAAAACATCTTTTAATATACTTCGAAAGGATGGAAATTTTTGAAGGCTTCATTGCTTATGTAAGAGGGAACACAAGATGATGAATGTAAATGATGACCCCAAAATAAATCTGTCATATAATTCTATCTAACGTGAAATTTGAATTTAGTAGACAAACATTGAGCTTTATATTTTTTCGTATATTTTAAAAAAAATGGTAAAATTTTTAAAAACTCACAATGAGAGGGGAAAAAGAAAAGGGGAAAAAAGAGAAAAAAAATAGGCATTATTACTCATGGCCTAATTTTAAACAAAATAAGAAGGGGAAACGAAAGAAAAATACAATAAATATTGAATGATTGAATATTTTTTAAATTATTATAAGATATATAATAATGTTTCCCTTGAATAAAATTATTGTCAATATCAACGAATACTAA
>BMAV01008370.1:0-37164 GCA_019973955.1 Trichonephila inaurata madagascariensis | reverse complement strand
AACTCGATTCATTGACAGAGTGAAAATCATGGCTTCCGGTCAATCATCATTCGACACTTGTATCCAGGAATATATAAAAAATTTTGGGTTTGTGTTAAAAAAAAAACAAGTATTTACGATTACGTAGCAATTAAACTGTAATTTGATGACCCACAGAATGAGCGAAACAAATAACCGATTTAATAAAAATCTAATCAATGAATATTCATTAGCACAATGCATCTAAAATTATAATCAAAAATTGTATTTTGTAGTACAGAAAATTTAATACGAAAATAAGCATTGTAAATCACTTTAGTAAACGCTTTTTATTCTGTATCAAATTACTTACCCTTTCGACTTATAGTATATATAATTACATTTTTGAAAGAACGACTCTAAATGCACTTCTGGTTTTATTTGTGAAATACTTATTCATAACATCTTCTGTATAATCTGTGAAAGAGGAGCTGTTTCCTTTTTGGAGTTTATGTGTCATGAGTAATCGTATTATTTAAATTAATCCAGAATCTTTTCGTTAAAAACCCGGAGCTTCAAAAAAAAAAATCATAAACAAGAATGCCAGCGCTTTCTGCTCGTAATCGTATTATTTACCCCACTGCAATTACATAATTCAACTTTTTCTTTAAAAAATGTTGAACAAAAATCAGTTATTTAAAATAAATTTATAGCATGTATTTAAACTTGCAATTTCGAAAGATGGTTCTATATTTTTTTATATTTAACCAATATGCTTTCGAAGTATCCAATAAATGCATCCAATATGCAATGAATAGAATCCAGATTACCGTATTTTCCTGTATATAATCCGCGGATTATGTGTTAAAAAAGTTTCAAATTTCGTTGTGCGTATTATACGCCGCCGCGGATTATCTGAGAGAAAACATTCTAGCTCAGAAAAGCTAACAATAAAGTTTTGAAAGAAATGCCATTTATTTTTTTATAAAATAAATAATAGATGGCGCTTTCATGACCCCAGCTGACGTAATTCAACCATAACTAGTTTTTTTCCAATACATTCAAGAACGAATTCGGTTTCTCGGAAGGAAAAACAGTTACTAGTCGCTGGCGCCATTTCCAATTTTCTCTATTACGTCCTTTGAAAGTTTTCATCATGTTGAAGCGAAAGCGTGTAAATTACACTGCAAACTTCAAGTTAAAAGCTATAGAGAAGGCTACCGAAGTCAGGAAGCTGCAAGGTTTTTCAACGTTGACGAATCGAATATTCGTTTGCGGAGAAAAAAAGACCCAACTTCGAAAGTTGTGATCGACGTTAAAGAGCCACACAAACATCGTGGAAAACCCCACTGGCCAGAATTAGAAGAATAAATAAATAAATGGATTTTAAAAGAAAGAGACAATGGGAAAGCAGTATCGATCTTAATTTTTTTGCTGTTAACTTGCTAAATTAAAAAAAAGAAAGATTTTTTCCGCATACAAAATGTTTTGTTTAACAACTGAATACATAGATCACAGTAGCAAAGAATATTTTTGTTTTATTGAGATTATCGTAAAAAATATTATCATACATGTTTAAAAAGACGTTTCATAATAAATTTTGTTTTCTTTTCAATTTTTTACTTCTGTTTTAAATTATATTGTGTATTTTTTATCTTATGTGACACTCATTATCGGCAGCTTATATTTTGGATTATTCGCCGTTAAAACTGCCGCGGATTATACAATGTTTTTTTTTTGCTGAAATTGTCGAATCGGCCGCTTCTCCGCCATTTTCAGAAAAATCACGTATTGGGCGCGTTTTTGTCAAAAACCACTGGAGAACAAATTCAGAAGGGTTACCAGATTTAGCGCATTTATCGATGTGGCGAGAAAATACTTGGCGTTAGAAGCGGCCGATTCGACAAATCAACCTTTTTTTTTTTTAACTCGGAAAAAAGGCTTTGTGGATAATACGCCGCTGCGGATTATATACAGGAAAATACGGTATATAGTACCGTGTATAGTATCTACGTCTACAGAGAAAATGAAATGTTTGGCATCGTATTCAAAGCAAGCGCCGATATTGGCGAGAAAATTGCTTGGCTCTGTAACCCTACAGAATGTCACCCCCCTTTCTGACCCTCTCCTCTTCTAAAAAAGTGCTCTGTATTGAACGACTTCCCTAATTGTGTTCTGTGGTTATCTTCATTTTTCGTTGCATACGTTATTTTTAATCAGTAAAAACGTCTAATTCGTATAGGACTATTTCTTTGAAAGAAAGAGAAGATTATGTAAGTATTAAAAACATATGTAATATCGATGTAAAACTTTACTTTTTTGTAGAATAAGAGAGACAGCTGTTGTAGGTTAATACCACTGAAAAGAGTTACAGAAAGACCACTTATAACGTACAGACAGAATTATCACGTAATATCGTTCAATTGTAAATATTTCTTTTTTTGTAATATTTTTTACATCCTCCCCAGTTTTAAATCATGTCTACATAAAATAAGGTGACCATTTTTTTGCGATGTAAAGGAGGACGAAAAAATTACAACGTAAATATTATGAAACGTTTTAATTTTTTAAACAAAGATGCTCTAATTAAGCTTACACCTCTTTCAATTTTTTACTTAAACTAGTATTTTTGCATTTAATCAAATTTTTTTTTTATCAATATGTAATTTTCTAATATATTGGAAATTAAGGAGTAGGAAATATCCTTCATTTTGAACTCTATGGTAACTACTATAGCATATATAAAATGTGTATCAACATTCAATCTTGATTTGTCACTTGCTCAAAAATAATTACCAATTAAAAAAACTCTTTCAATGGCTGCATTGGTTCCAGGGCTACTCAATGTAAATTCACCAAGAATAACTAAATTTTCTTACGGAATGTGCTCATTTTTTAAATGGTTATATATTTCCACCCATCTTTTATCAATTTCAATGTGCTGACCTTCCCATTGCTCTAATTTATCAGAATTTAAATACTCATTCTGTCTTCTATTTCTTCAAATAAACAGTTGTCATCAGTTTTAATATCAGGCATTTCTTTTGATAAAATCTCAACAAAATTTTCCATATATGCCCAATTTATATATACTTTCGATGAAATCAAAAAAAGGGAAAACAGTTATTTCTTGTGATATTTGTTTGAGACCATTCTTCGACATATTGGAAACATGTTTGGTAAAAATTATGCACCTCTTTGGTAAACTTTTCTGTTATGCTAGGATTGGATTCTTTTAAGTTTGACAATTTCCCTTTAATTATTATCGGAATACATTTTTCTTCAAATCGTGATCTTTATTGAAGGATAAAATCTTTCAAAATAAGACTAACTTCTGTACCTGAAATATGTTCGCCATCTATCTTTTGAAATTGTTTTGTGGAAATTAGATGCTCGATTATGTACAAAATGCATTAATATCTCCGATAATTCATATTGTACCCGCACATGACGTTTAACAATTCAGCCTGGTATTTCTGAATACAGACATTAACGGATTAGTTTTAAAATATTGGAGGACAAGTAGGACACTTTTTGAATAAGGACAGAACCTATGAAAGGAGGACTCCTCCCTAAAGAAGGATAATTGGTCACCTTATATGAAACACATGCAGGTATAACAGTGATAAATGTATGACCATTCCCAGATAAAAGCATTTTTTTTATTTCCAGTTTGAAATCCCACTTATAAGGAAAATACAGCAAAAGTATATATAGCAGTGTTTTAGTATATAGTAAGTGTTTTGTTCAGATTAATTTTAAAGTTTTGGGCACAAACCATTTGTGAATAGTTGATATTTGAATTCAAAGGTATGTACATATTATTGCAATCGTATTGGCCACATTATATGAAACAAAGTACAAAGTTGACAATTTGACGCTTACAACACAGGCAAATTTGGGGTTGCCATTTTGGCAAGTTATCTGGAACGTTGGTATTGTTGCATCAGTATTTAAGTACCAATTCTATATAATTCAGTGATTGCAAAATTGTTTTAATTATGTGCAATCTTATAGTATTGTTTGTTACAAGCTTTACAGATCGGTAGAAGCTGAGTTGTGCGCTATAGATGTGCTCTTATTGATGTAAGTATTCTATTCCTATTATCTAAAATTTGACATACTGTAAGATCTGGCATATAATGCGCACCTATAGTTTGAAGCTACAATTTTTAAATTTGAGGTATATTTGCCGTATAATGTGCACCCCCTTTTTTACGAAGGAACATAAAATGTATGTTTGAAATGCTGTTACAGTTTGAAGTCATTTATTCAAGGATTACCTCGGACATTTGAAAAAATAGTATAATTCTAGAAGAACAACCTTTTTAGTTCATTTAGTATGTCATTTCTTTTAAATAGAAGATGTTCCGATATATGTAGAAGTCTATTTTTTTTTTATGCTCATCCCTTTCTTTATTTTTGAAGCCATTATTGTTATATCCGACTTATAACACGCCCGTAAATTTCAATCTTATTTTTTGTGTTCAAAGTGCACGTTATGCGCTGGATTTTACAGTATTTTTTTTTATGAAAATTTTTTTCTCTTGCTTATTTTCCTTGCTTTGACATAAGTTTTTCTCCCTAGTGCCGATCTTTAGGATGGAATAACTTAGGATTTAAAAACTCTTATAATTATTCATGTTTGAATTTTATCATTGAAAAATGAGACCATTCCTTCCTGAATGAAAACATTTTTTAGATTTCCACTAAGAAATCCCACTATATGGAAAATTTGGCTGAAGGAGATCTAGCAGTACATAGTAAGTGTTGTTCAGATTAATTTTTATAAAGTTTTTTTTTATGATCCACTTGTTAATCATTGATGATTAAATTCTAATTCAGTGAATTTAAAATTGTTTTAATTATCTGCACTTATGGGAAAATAGAAGAAGCATTTCTCATTCTATATTAATTTATCGTGGTACTTGTCACACATCGGGTTAGTGTGTTTTTCATCTTGTAATTTTCTGCCAGGGCAGATTCTAAGAACTATTCTCAGAGTGTTTGCCATATTCTCTTCAGGACCCATGTGTAGTCGGGTTTACCACACACTCTTATAATATTGTTAATGTTATGAGCATTAAACATTGTTAAGAGCTGACTTGTGTACTATAGAAGTGTTATTATAGAGCAAGT
Source organism: Trichonephila inaurata madagascariensis (assembly GCA_019973955.1). Taxonomy (NCBI): domain Eukaryota; kingdom Metazoa; phylum Arthropoda; class Arachnida; order Araneae; family Nephilidae; genus Trichonephila; species Trichonephila inaurata. Next base: position 32,067 of record BMAV01008370.1, on the reverse strand, counting down.
ATTATATTCCTATTGTGTTAGAAATGTGATGCATTTAATTTTTTTTTATAAAAAAAATTGCTAGTATTCAATTTAAAGACTTTGATTTCACGACTTTTTCATGCGATTTACTTTTTCTTACTGTAAACTACCACTTTGTTGTTTCGGAGTGTTGAAACATTTTGCAACCCTTTGTTTCCCTTGACGACGTTGGTCGACAAATTTTTTTTGGTAGTTCTTTCTGAAAAAAGTAATTTTATCGGATTTGCTCAAAAAATTTTCTCTCGCTTATTTTTCTTGATTTGACATTCGTTTTTCTTACTAGTGCTGATCTTTCCAATATATTATCTTAAGATTTAAAAGCTCTTAGAATTATCCACGTTAGAATTTGACAGGGAAAAATAAAATAAGACCATTCCTCAATCAAATTATTTTTTAGACTTGTTATAAAATCCCAATGCATCCAACTCTTTTTTAGGGTAGATAATGCTCCTTAGAAAACTATGCGAAAAGATCATGTAAAAAAAATACATGCAACATATGGTAATTTTGAAGATATGTTCCATAACTTTAAAAAATAATGTAGAATGAAAATACTCTCCAAAAAATCGTGCAAAAAAAGTAATAATGAAATATATGTTACATATTTATTAGACAAAAATAATTTTTATTACAAAAAAAAATTAAAATTAATATACAGTGAAAATTCGGTCAATATAAGTACATACAACATACAAAAATTAAAATAAGGAATAAAACTACTGAATGCTATTCATGGCTACTTGAACTATACATCGCTATTACAAACTGGATCAATATTGCCTGTTTAATAGTAAAAAATTATCATCACAAATTACGCAGGAAATTTCAACATTGAATTAAAAAAAGACTAATTTGAATATTACCTTTTAGAACTTTATTGAAATTATTTATTGTATCCAATGAAATGTTCATTTTTAACAAAAACCATTATACTGAAGAACGAAATGCTATTTTCAAATTGAAGGGAACTAATTTGATAACAGGTAATTGCGCCTAGCAGGGTTTACTGTAGCTGGACTGGAATCCAATATTGCGGCGTCCGCTTAGGCATCGGGACGAAAAATAATTTGAATTGCATGATTTCCGAAAATTTTAGATGTAACCAAAGAATAATGTTGATGAAAATCGTGAAAATAGGTAGTGAAATAGTGTACTTACCTTTTATGGATGTGGAAGAAGGCATAGGATATGATGAGTACCAGGATTTATTTTTTTTTTGCAAAAGGAAAGGAATATGAGGACTATGATAATTACGAAAGGTAATTGATTGAAGTGTGAAAAATGCATTTTTTGAACTGGTTGTAATAATGAAAAGGAAGTTTTAAAAATTCAAAAAAAGGTCCATTGCAAGTGGTTGAAAAATGTTACGAAGGATTATGAATTCGACTCGACTCCCCCCAAATGATTCTCCATTCAGCCCAATTAATATTGCTAAAAAGGTCAAGAAATTAATGAATGGGTCCTCTTCAGAGTCAAACAAATTTTCCTGAACGCGGTACCGGCGATATATCCTTCAAATCTTCCTTTTCGATATATTCAGGCAAGGAAGCTTTGAAGAGGCTTGTAGGTAACTTCAATAGTATTAGTATGAACGCCGGTCTCAGAATCAACGAATTCGAGTGAATGGTTAACCGTAAGGTGATGATAGCTAACAGTTGTTCCTGGTTCGATCCATGATTCAGTATTGCCGAAATGTTCTGTCCGTGAACTGCAAATCCGGAAGCAACGCCCCACCCTCGGCTCTACACCACCAAAACCCACTGTCCCTCCACTAAATGCCCCTCATTATTTTTCTTTTCCCAATTTTACTCTCATAAACTTTCAACCATTTTACCCCCAAGCTTTCTTGTGTTAAACAACAATATGTTCTATTAACACATCGAACATAGCGCGCTTCAATCGGCAACAGCCCGCAATAAATTCCCGAGCTCCTTATGAATTTGAGCCGAACGGGGAAACCCCAAAATTCATAAATTAAAAGAAGAATGGTTGAAATAGGCAATTTGCTTCCTGAAAAATAATTGAATCGGGTAGATTTTTACCGGCGCAGCGAATTTCCCAAGAGCAAAAGATGCATCACCAATTTTTCGATGTATCTGGAGCAACCTTCATGTTGCGGCCACATTTCTCGCATTGGACCGCGTTCGAAATCATTGAAATTTTGGAAAGGAACGAGAAAAGATAATCATCATTTTTTAAAATTAAGTTGACTAATAGTGTGAATTGGGTACACCTTTAGGACCAATGAAATTTAAAGAAGAGACATGAGATGTCCTGGGAAAAAAAATCCTGGTACTCACCAATTACTGTGTAAATGTCCATTTTCTGGAGAAAAACAAAGCAAAGCAGCAGGTGACTGAAAATGATAGCATTTTTGAAGAATTCGAATTGAAAACGTCTGAAATGCAAATTTTGACTGCACAATAAAAATAAACCAATAAGAATGAAGTATTTAGAATTAAAATCGTTTGAAATTAACAGGATTAGCGTGTGCAAAAAAAACCCCAATTAGAACGAACTACAAGAAACGTCATCTCCATGGCAACCACATCACCAAACGAAAGAAATTTCAAGTCAACCATATTGCAATCTTATCACCCATGTTGGCGAACATAAACAACCACTTGGCGCTACTACCCTCGTTATCAAATTAGCACGAATTGAAGTATGAGAAAATAAAAACAAAAAATGTGGTTATAAAATTTTGGTATTCCCCTTAACTCCAGAATACTAAGGAAACAATCCATGAAGTTGGTAAAGTCATTTGTACATGTGTGGCCATAAACTGACCATCTTCTGATTACACTGTCAAAATATGAAGGGGGAAAAAAAGGACAAAGGTGGAAATTCATGCTAGAACAAACTACTGTATAAAAGTATATTGGCGAGTTGTGTTATTTCAAAATCGTGCAAAAAAAAAAAAAAGTTGGTGTTTATGGAAACTATGGCTGAAGAAGAGATACAAAAATTTCCACAAAAATAAGTGTTGTGTTCAGATTAATTTTAAGAAAGTTATTTTGGATATGAATGATTTTAGAAAGGTTGATAACTGTATTGTAATTCAGTAAGTGTAAAATTGTTTTAATTATCTGCAATTTTAATGTTATAACTATTGTATATTGCTGGAGAAGCTGATTTGGGTACTTTAGACATGCAATTGTAGATGTAAATATTCTATTTTCTTTGCATTGATAACAGTTTTTCTTTTTTTGTGCTGATCTTTCCTTTGAAATATCTTAGAGTTTAAAAATTCTTATTCTTATAATTATTCATGTTTGAATTTTATAATTTCTATGATTCTGATTTGAAAATCTTGTTTTATTCTGGTTTTAAAGTAAAAGTTTTGAATGTTCCTTATTAAAATTAAAAGTTCCATTCATGTTTGAATAGTTCGAAAAGAAAAATTGATTGATACCTTTAAAAATCCAGATTAAAAAAACCAAACATTTTTTGTTTACAAGATATGTTATTTAAAGTAATGAAAAGAGAGAAATGTTTATCTTCTGGAATAGATCTAAATATAAAAACTAAAACATTTTATGAGCATTTTCATTAATTATATATCTGTAATAAATTTTCCTTTAAATTATAATCTAACAAATTAATTTATAATTTAATGAAAATAAATACTTAATTTATTTTCATTATCAGCTTAACAATAAATAAACTGAGACTTCTAATAACAGAATCTTACATTTCAAGAGCCAATTATTTCGAAAAAAACATTACACTGATGATTGAGGAGGTATTCCTGTAGAGCAGTGGGCTTCAAACTTTGTTAACTCTTGGTACCCTTGAAATTGTAAGGTGTTTCCATAGAATTCTAACCAAAAAAAACTTTTGACTAATATCTGAAAATAATGTTTAAAGTAGATCAACATGAAGTATGTATTAAAGTAAAAACAATTTAAGATATAAACTGTATTTTTCATTAAAATTTTTTTATCATATCAATGTAATTTACTCATTAATAGCATTAATTCATGCTCGAAGTATCATGTATCCTTGACTTATATACTAACTAGGATATGTGTTGGTATATTTTTTTATACAAGTTGTTGAAGTTATTGCATTCGTATTTCATATTCTACTGTAAATTGTTTCTATATTTTGTTTTTGTTGTCGCATACATTGATAACTATTTTTAACTTAAATACATTGTTCAGAATGGCAGTGAAATGTTTACAACTGAGTGAGAGAAACTCCTTTGTATTCTGTAAATTTGCATCCTATAATTAAAGAGCTGTTCCTACTTAAATTTAGATTTTACATTGAGCTATTGATATATCGATAAGTTGTTCCTTCTTTGTCAAGCCTTTTGATTAATCTATTGATGCTTGATTTTTTCCTTGGGAAAATATTGTAATGTTTTGTTTTTTTTGAAAATGCTCTTTTGGAGCAGACGTCAAACACATGGCCCATGGGCCACATGTGGCTTGTTAATACATCAGTAGCGGCCCGCCTTGACTTTTTAAAAAAATTTTAAACATTTGAAGTTTTTCCGTTTTAAAATTTATTTGATGTCAACTTTTTAAAAAATTTAGTTACCTATTCTTGTTTTAAAAGAAATCCCATTTGATAACAGAATGAAGTTTTAAATTAAGTTACTTTAAATATAAAACTTGTTTAGTTTTAGTATTATAAATTAATTTTAATTACATTTTTAAATGTTTTTATGCATATTATTCACTATAGTAGAAACAATATTCAATTTATTTCTCTTCCTTTATTTTTCTTTGGAGTGTTTTTTTTTAAGTTTAAAAATCACAAGACGATCAAGTTAGAGTGTAATGTTTGTGAATGAAAGTGGACTTTGTTTTTTATTCATGTTAGTCTAAATATTTATTAAATAAAAATATATTCCCACTTCAAGAACAGTGTGTAAGAAAATAGAATAATTTAAGAGAAACACTAACTTTGAAGAAAAATGGGGAATTGTAATATTTTTGTGTCCAAAACGAATAAAATGTTATGCCTCATATAAAAAACTTATTTCAGTTAATCTTAAAAGACATTGTGATATAAATTATAGACAAACTATGACCAATTCGTCAAAAACTATGTCCAAAACTACCTGAAGGCAAAATGTTGAAATGGAAATCAATTCTTCAAAAGCAACAGATTAAAATAAATTTGTTGAAAACAAAATGTCGCTTTAACATTTAGTTATATTTTGTCACATTTAATCGCATACAGATCGAGACAATTTACTGAAGGGAAATTGGTTGTGACTGCTTAATTAAATGGCAGATGTATTATGTCCATTATAAATAAAAAAAAATTTAAAAGTGGAAATTTAAGTTGAAATACTGTAGTCAGCAGAATTGATGACACAGCCGAAAATTTGTAAAATTACATTAGACCTACAGCTTTAAAACTGGGATTATTAAAGGAGTAGTTGCAAAAAAAAAACCATGCAAATGGCATGATAATTTTTAATTTTTTCATTGCATTATTCATGGAGAAGAGTATCATGCTCCAAAGTTTTAAATATCAGATTTTTTTTTAAGAAAGTAGTCACTAAAATCGTAAATTATGTACTAGCAGAAAGGCCTAATTATCCTCAATTTGCTTCATTTCTGGAAGATTTAGATTGTGAATACATTGATCTATCTTATTATGCAGAAGTTCAATAGCTTTTGTATTCTATAATGTTAAATCGATTCTTCAAATTGCTGGGTGAAAGAATAATTTTCTTAAAAACAAAAAGTTATGAATGTGCTGAATTAAAAGATGGACAATGGATAAAGAACCTGGCTTTCTAAGATTATATTACGTCATTTTAATCTTAAGCTTGAAGGCAAAAATCATGTTTTTACAGCACTATTTAATAATGCTAACACTTTCAAATTAAAATTATTACTTTGGCAACAACAAATAGAAAAAGAAAATTTGTTTCACTTCGAAAGCTGTCAATATCTATAGATTAAATCACAAATTAAAATTTACAAACTATGCTTAGCAAATTAAGCTGTTAGAAGCAGAATTCGATAAAAGATTTCCTAATTTTAAAAGCTATAAATAACAATTTCGCATTTTTACTTAACCTTTATGGAATTTGAAATTTCATATTTTTATACATACACTGAGATTCAAAATTAAGAGAATTTGCAAATTTGGTCGATTATCTCTATAGCTTCTGGACAGATTTTAATGAAATTTGGTATGTACATAAGTTTGACATGATGCAAAAGAAATACCATTCAGCAAATTATAACACAAGTGCATGACCATGCATAACACTCATTGGAGTCGGAAAGTATCAAACGGTGTTTGTGTAGAACAGAACAAGAAAAACCTGGTTAATAAGGTGTATTGTCCCTTCCTAGAGATATACAGACCTCGCACCTTGACTTCATACTGAAGTATGGAAATTTTGATTTCCTTAGTAATTGGTCCCACCTGCTCAGTAATGCTTTTTTTCGGGCCCTAGGATGGCCCGCGCCCTGTTTACATGGAAGCCGCAAAATAGGCAATTTCAAATCGGATGAAAGCCAGGATTATACGGATATTTTTTCAACCCGCTTCCCTGAAATCTTGATTGTTGATAGATTCATGTGATTATAAAATGTAACCATGGAAACAGCTAAATTTTTATCGGATTATAAAGAAGAGGACATGTGATTATTTTGTTTTTACGCCAAACATTTCTTTGTTTACTATTATTTATGCTCTTGAAATTTATGTTATCCCCGCTAAAATTTCAGATTTGACTATAATGGTTGCTCGATTATAGTAAAGATGCCATTGTCGGGGAAAATTTTTTAATACCCCGGTAAAATTGACTGTTTTGTAAACCCATGGATAAGAATGACATTTGTTTTCAATACCAACCATTAGAAACTGTCGCCACCAAAACCTAAACTCCTATTTTTATGTTCACATAAGAAACTAACAGATCGAATGGGCCACTGGTCCGATAATTTTTGAAATATCGCCAGTTTGGCGATTTGTGTATTTGTTTTGGAGTAAAAAACACTATTTTAGAAAACTTCGGATAAGTGCCAAAAAAATTTGGTCTTGGATGATGCCCGAAGGAAATTTTTGTTTATTTTAAATTAAATTATATAGAGAACATACATATAAAAGATAAAATATATTTAGTTAGCTTAAATTTTATTTGTTTTACACATCTTCAGAGTAGTTAAAAGAGATATTTCTGTTTTTTAATTATCTAAAATAAGAACACAAAAATCTGATATGTAATCATACATGTCATATTAAAACAAGTATATATATAATTTATACCACTTTCAAACATTAGAAATGAAAATTACCATTTGTAAAATTATATATAAAAATCATGCAACATTTTGAAAGTCTGTATTCGCAGTACTATTTTAGTAAAAATATATTTTTTTTGAATTACATTCTGAATGTGGTAAAAATTAAGGCATTAAAATGTGGTATTATAGAATATAAAATATGTGTGTGCATATATTGAATATTAAATTCCTGTTCTTTTTGTACATGATCAAAATAAAAGTCATTTTTTAAATCTGTAATTTTTTACAAAAAATTATTAAATATTGTGTGGTATCCTATTTTTATGTGAGGTTTTTCTAACACATCTGTTTTCCAAAATTTTGATTGATATAAATTTTTAATCATATGAACCTTTTTTACTATGGATAACAAATATGCAATTATTGGTATTTGTATAGTTAAAATAAAAAAATTCAAAAATTTTTGATAAATTTCATATAAAGACTTTACACTTGTTATTGAAATATCAACATTGTGTGTTAAAGAAATCTGTGAAAACCCCAGCTGAAATGTATTAAGCATTAGAATATTTCTGATTTTTTTTTACATAAGTATTAAAGTTTAAATGCTCATGTATATTGATATTATCCTGCTAACAAATTTAAGACCAAATAAATTTGTCGCCTTGAGTTAGTTACAAATATTGACCCAAGAAGTGTACTTAGATCAGTTCTATGATATTTAACGCAATTAGGATCATGAAACAAATACGAAGTTTACATATAGACATTTTCTGTAGGATGTTTACTTCTAAAAGCTTTGGGAAATATTCGAATTTTAATATAACCCTTTTTTTCAACTTTTATTTACCCTTAAATGAATAACTTGACATTGTTGTTTACAATAATCTATATTCATGTAAAATTCAGTAAAAAGGTAGATTTCAAAGAATTTTTTCAAAAATAAGTGTTTATCATCCAAAATCACTGATATTTTAGGGTGATGTATGCTTAAGGACAAATTTGGAGTGCTTGTATTGTATAATATTGACCAATATCTTCAAATAAAACCAAATGCTGAAAATATACAGCCAAATAGTAGAAACTGTCCCTGATCCGTTTTGAACACAGTAAAAATAATAGTGATGTAATTGTTTTGTTTTTTAAAATTTGTTATGTTTTTTTGCTTAGTGAAATTAGTGGCAGTTTAATGCATTTTCCCAAAAAATTTGTGGAATGGTACCTAATACTGATTTAACATTTCAGAGAAACTTTGAAGTATAATTTAATATTTTGCTCATGTGCAATTTGAGCTGAGAAGTTTCATGAAATTTAGGGATTCCCCCGAAAAAAATCTTGCTTAAATTAGTACAAATTCGATTAATTTATTAATGATAAACTTTGGAACTTATCAATTAGTAATGATTTTAATTAATTTAGTCTTAAATTTATTATATTTTAAACATTAAATTTCGAACAAAAATTTTGAATCTTTTTTTCTGAAATCGCTTTCATCTTCCATTTTATTAAAGTATTAATGTAATATATAAAAGGATACTTCAGTTGCATATCAGTGATAAATCAAATAACATGTCAATGCATTTCTCCAGATAAGTTTAAGTTTGATGAACTGAAGCATATTTAAAAATAAAAAAAAACCCTTTTTGTCAATTTTACTGTGTATGTATCAATTCACCCCCTTTATTTTGATGTAGTTTTTAGTATATGCAATGTGTAGATTTATTTTTTAAATTAATGCAAGGAAAATTAGGTGGTTTAAAAAATAAAGCTCTAGTATTTAATATGTAATTATAACTGTTATGATGAACAAATGATATACAAAGGTTTATGTATTTTTAGGACATGGGTTTATCGAGATATTTTTACAAAAATAGCGGTATATATTATTTTTTTATATATTGTATTTGTTTTTTATTCAACTTTCTATGTTGCATGATTTCAGTATTCTAATTTGCTCTATGTAAATTTCTGAAAGTTGACTGTATAGAAGTGGATTTTATAACTCTGCCAGTTTGTAAGATCTGAAATTTCAAAATTTTGTGATATTTCATTTAATCTACCCATACCATATAAAATTTTCAAAAATACTATGAAAGTTTTAGGCTAACCTATATACAAAATGTTATAGGTTTTTGCTTTCTAGTTTCTGGTATATTTCGCACAGGTGGCTGACTAATGGTTTTGCCATTAGTTTCTTTGTAAACAAGGGAAGACGATTTCAAATCTTACTTTTGTAAATGTATTGTATCCAAAAAAGGAAAAAAAAAAACATTAATTTAAATAAATTCTGATAGTATTGAAATTAGAGTAAATAAAATTCGCAGAAACTTTGAAGAAAAAAATGTTTTTAAAATTTTTTTGTTTACTATTAATTGCCTAATCATTAGGTGTTTAAAAATTTAAGTTTTTATGTTATAAACCTAAAGTGAACATTTTAGAAATTCTGCATAATTTGACCTTTTTTATCTATGAAATCTTTGACTTAGGAGATAATTTTATTAAAATTTTTTTTTTTTGTTTCATTTGATTTGTTTGGGCTAATGACATTTAATACTCTTTTGTAAATATTTTGAAAAATTAATACTTTTTTGTTGTAAATAAATTAAAAGCATTCATAAGATTTTCAGAGAATTTTATTAGATATTATCAATAAGATAAAATTGAGATATAATTTAATGATATTATGCATGTTGAATATTGGCAGATAGATCCTCGATTTGTCCTTACAGTATAATGTTACTTTCAGAGAGTGTGATTTATATAGCAGATATGAAATGCTTTATTTATACTTATAGTGCATTCATGTAACGTTAAAATTAAGTGTCAATAAATGATGTATATTAAAATGAGTATGATTATTAAATAAAACCGTATACCAGAAATTTTCACAAACAATTTAATTTGTTCTACAATAAAATAATTTTATTAAAAAGCCATTTCTTTAAACATATTTATTCAAAATGTTGGGGACAGACATTTTTAATAAAAAATTTAAACCTTTTGATGGGTAATAATTACAAAGGGGAAATCAGTGTATAAAATATATCAAATGTTTGTTTTTTCAGATACCAAAACCTTTTAAATGATGTTAAAGCTTTTATTTCCATCTTTAGAATTCCCGATTATCAAACAAAACTTTCATATTAACCAACTTTTAAAATTAAAAAACTAAATTAATTTTTGTTTGTAAAAAAAGTGTATTTTCTTGATATGCAATGTTTTCATAAGAACTTGTTCATAGTATGTTTTATAATCGGGGATTATTTAATCCTTAGAGGAAAAAGTAGTATTTAACCTACTTTTAAAAATAATTTGTAATATGTGTGTATAAAGTATCTTTGGGACAGTAAATAAAGGTTTGCTTTAAACAAAATTAAATTTGGGGTTAAAGAATCAAAAGTGAATCAAAATTGAAGATTTTGAAAATGAAAAAGTTCTCAAGTTCTTATCCTCAATATTTAAAGGAATGTTAATATAAAACAAATTCATTCTTTGGTTATATCAACTTTCACAGTAAAAAATTCAATACAAATTTTTTGGAGTTATTTAATTATAAGATATTATTAATTTTACCCCCTACATGGAAACACTCAATAAGATAAATCAGGAAAACAACAACAACAAAAAAAAATGCAATTTATTCCATAAAAATATTATATTGTAATAATTTCAAATCAATCTCAAAAACTTGTCTTAAAATATTTGTATCATATTACAATATTGGAAACATACATGCAGAGCATACTAAAGATAAATTTATTTACATTCTTCCCTGTACCTGAATAGAATCTTTTTTTAATCTGAAATGGGCACTTTTAAACTTTCGAATCTCGGACAGTTCCATCAATTATTAGTGCTAGTTGACCAACGCGCGAACTTGACAACAGCAGCCATCTTGAATCTCTGGCGCAATGCATCATGGGGGAATTAGAAAACGCACCCCACTTATCCCCAAAGTTCCTGGTCTAAAGAGGGAGCGAAAATTAGACCTGCATTTCGACCCGGTATTTTGCCGGGTCGTCGTGTAAATGGGTGCAAAGAGGATGCGACCCTGCATTTGCCGGTATTTTTCGTCCATGTAAACGCAGCCAGAGAGGGTTCAGAGTTACAGTTGCCCCTGAGTGTCCCAGGCATACTTTGTAGGGATCAAGTCTGGAGATCTGATTGGACAATCCAACTGATGAATATCCTCTTTTTCCAGAAATTCATTGACCATATAAGCTCTGTGTGGCCTAGTGTTGTCATCCATTGAAATGAAATCAGCGCCAACTGCACCGATAAAGAGGCAAACATAGGGCTCCAAGACCTCATCCCTACATCTCACAGCAGTCACAGTGCCTCTTTCAAAGACATGAAGATGAATACGGCCATTCAACTTTATGCCTGCGCAGATCATCAAACCTTCACTGCCTTGTTGGTCAATTTCTCAAACATAGGAGGGCAGGTTGGAGATTCATGGTTCTTTACAAATAAAAGTACTGCGAGAATCACTAATTAGGCTGAACCGGGACTCATCAATGAAAAGAAAGATTGCTCATTGATCCATGCTTCAAACTCTATGATCCCTGCACCATTTTAAACTGGCTTTGCTGTTTGCAGAACTGAGAGGAACTCAAACAGGTTATCTGACTGCTTTTTCTCATGAAGCCGTTTGTAAACAGTCACCCTTGAAATTTGGGTTGCTGTAACTGCAAACTCACAAGAGAGTTGAGAAGTTGTAGTATCTCTGTTATGCCTCACTATAATGGACAAGTTCACTGTGGCTCTTGAATGACCTTGCCCAGGCTTTCTCTAGACAGATCCAGCATCCTGAAACTGTTCCATAAGTTGAACATCAGAGCGTTAAATTGAATTCTCAACAAATCTGGATTTGAAACTAGCCTGCTTCTAGCCTACCCATCACCTCATTCCATCATCTAAACTTTGTTGGTTGTTCATTTTTATGGTTCGAATTTAGCGAATTGCTGTGTGTTGGCTGAAATTGGGTGTGTTGGTGAATGAAATGTGGGTTTTAGCATGCATGCTTATGAATCCTGTTAATCCACTAGCTCTGCCCACACACTCGTATATGCTTACGCATTTGACACACAAGATATTCATCTTTTTTTCAAAGCAGTATTTTTACATTTCGTTCAAATCTTTTCATGAAATTCAAAAAAAATATCCATATTCTCTTAATTTTGAACACTACTGTATTTATCTAGAAATCGCTTTCCTAAAATGTTATCGTTTGTTACACATACAAACAATATGTTCGGTAGCAATAATTTATGTGAGCAACTATTTTTTTAATGAAAAATAAGAAAACTTCAGGAAGGTCAAGATCAAACCAGGTCAACATTTATCATCAATTATAAAAATTTAATCAGCTCAATATATTCAACTAAATTTTGATGACTTGTTTTGTGAAAAACTAAGCCAAATACTTTCCAAAATGTAATATTAAGCTGTGTACCTCTTATTATAACTATTTTGTTGTCTTGTAAAAAATAAGAAATACTTTTAGCTTGACTGTAAAACTAACAAGGAATATGAAACGACTATGCATATGTAATATGAAATGCACTGAGCTTGACATTGAGTTTGATAAATATACATAATATTCATTCTAAAAATCTTATTTTATTAATTTTTTGAACATTGAAAACATGTGGCTCCCTACTTAATATAAAATAGATCAAGTGTGGCCCACAATATCGCATGAGTTTGATAAGCCTGTTTTAGAGGCAGGTTTTTTAAAGTTACAAAAAGGCATTTTATTACATAATTTTTTAATGGTGTTGTCTAAATCCTATTAATTCCATTCTACTTAGTTTTGCAAAACATTGTACTAACAAGAATGAAGTTATTTTGTGGAGCTTAGGATCATGAACACTATATTTACAATTTAGGTAGTACATGTGAAAGAAAAACGATTTTTAATAATTTTTTATTGTATAGCAATAAAAGTTACAGTAAATTACTAAAGAGAGGCTGACAGGTGCGAAATTTATTTTTGTCTCCTCCAGGGCCGTTTTTAACCTCCCTGGCACCCTAGGCACTTCAATATTTATGCACCCTCCCTTATTTGTAGAGCACCCTCCTTCAGTTCTTTTTCTGTTTTGTTTCAGGAGGGATTTTCCCATAACTCTCTTTTCTCTTTCATGGTTTTTACTGTTAGGATAATCTTTCCATTATCCACCAACTGTAGACCTGACATTTCGTAAGGAAAGGATAGTTGTAGGTTTGGCCACTCCTGTTCTTTTTCACTTTACGGCATTACAGACCACTCACCCTTTTGTGAATTAGTACAGTAAATTAATGAAGTCATTCGCAATTGCAGTATTGAGTATACATTATTGTATGAACTGTTTTCAACTTGTTAATTATCTTTTTCATCGCTTGTCATTTCACTGTCTTTTGGATTTCGACGTCTTTATTCTTTATTGAGTCTCTGTCATTGTACTTGTACAATGAAGGTTCTCTTTGAAAAACGCAGGATTTTTTCTAGAAAATTATTAATAGCATTATTGTAATCAGTTTCCACTACAATATCATTTAGAGTGCATAGCAATATCAAACTGTTTAGCTATTCATTTTCCATAGTTGATCTCATTTCAGTTTTTACTCTCTTGAGGGCAGAAATGTTTCTCTCGTGATTCGCGAGGCGATGCTGTGTTCACTGTAATTTTAATTTATTTCTCTTTTTTGCTCCTATTTTTTGAACCCTAGGCACATGCCTAGAGCATCTAAGCTGAAAAGCGGCTCCCCCCTCCCATTTGGGACGTGAGACCCACATTAAGAAATTCTGCTAAAGATACTTGTGGTCATACAAATTCCATCAATTCATCTAAGATTTGGCCTGCCCTTTCTTTGTGTGCCAATTGATTGAGCATGCAAGACTTTTTTAGTGGTACAGTCTTCGTTCATTCTCACAACGTGACTTGCTTATTTAATTCTTTGTATTTTGATGAAGTTAATGTCAGTCTCCTAATTAAAGGGTATTAATATTGGGGATATGTTTGTTTTTGATCTTTTAATCTATACTAGCTGCATGGCCCGGCGTTGCACGGGCTTTCTCTACTTTTATAAATGTTCCCTTTCTTTCACAAAATCAGCACTTTTAATACTCTTTTTTTTAAAATGACTCCCCTAGTCCGGTGTTGATTAGGCTTCTACCGAGTGTATAACTTAAGGGGGACTTCCACATGTACTGAAAACGTAATAACACTTTAGCACAATGAAATCACATTATATAGGTGTAAAACTTTTGCTGAGAACGTAAATTACTCATATAAATTCACCATGGAATGTAGAAATGTCATTTATTATCTAGAAAATTTTAAAATTGCGAAAAATACATATATCCTTGCCTCTAGAATTTTTTGACGCCATGTTTAGCAAGCTTTAATATAATGGCTGCAGATGGAGCCACGTATATGCATTCTAAGCACAAAGTTAAAATAACTTTGTTTATAAGAAAATTAAGGTATAAAGTGCTTAAATACACATTAATAATACTATATTTTATGGAAAAGAATATTTTTCTACACAAAAAATGACTTTAATCACTTCAGAAACGTTAATTCTGCTTTTTTCCATGAAAAAAGGAGAAGGGGGATCGCAAAGTAAAAAGAATATATGGCAACCCTGGATTGCTTCTTGAGACTACGTCATTGCATGTCTTACTCCCCGTTACTTTCTAAAAATAGTCGTTGGAGGGGGATGACCAGATTGGGTGGCTCTTTCGAGCGTTGACCTAGGATTTTGAATTACTGGAATGTTATGACTAAAGATCGCTTAACATTTCGTATTTCAAAAACTTTGCGTGTTGTTTTATGATAGTTGTAAGGAAATTTTTTTATATTTTTAATAAAAATAATTTTCAATATAAGTGATATCTAATACAAGGAAGAATTTTTTCTTGATTTCTTATGAAATTGGCTCTTCATAGTATTTCAATAATAAAAAATAATAACGCGTACAATGGATTTATACACTCCATTATATTACTATATAAATTTTTGTAACACCACAAAAATAAAAAAATATTTTATTTAATATTATATTCTGAACTTCAGAATAAAAAAATTTATTTTTTTATTAATGACAGAGCTGATAATTACTTTTTTCCCTCATTGTTTTTCTATAATAATGTACCTGAAACCTTATGTAAAAAAGTTTTTTTTACTCTTTCAGATTAAAATTTTGTATATCTAAATTATTCAGAGTTAATTGTTATTCAAGTTATTGCTTTAAATACGAAATTGAGAATTTTATCTACATTAAATAATTTATCCTTACATGCTCTAATAGCTTATATATATAAAGCTGTAACAATATTACAGATATTATAACCAAACATTCATAATCATGAAGTGAAAATATGTCAATTATAAGTTAATTAATATGTTCGGTTCCATTTGGATTAGCTTTTTCACTGCAAGGAATTCTCATAAAGTAATAAATTTTCTTGATTTGTTTATTTCACAATGATTGTGATGTTCTTTAATTACGCTATGCCGTAATTGTGATTCGCTTTAGTACAATACGCAAAAGGAGAAGGTTTACAAGACACAAAAGTGATTCTAACCCCAAGCAGCACTTCTCAATTCGCTATGTTTTTAGATAATGTTGCATCCGTTTTATTATCCAATTTTATATCTCTATTTTAGAGTGTTATACAACATCTAATTGTTAGTTTTAAAGTGGTCTCTTAGGGGTTATTTTTAATGATTTGAAGAAATTACTAGCTGAAAACCTCAAAATATGATCTTTTCTTTCCAACTTTTTTGAGTTCCTTCATAAAGAGAAAATGCTCGCTTTTTTAAAAAATGTCATTCCTCTCGATTTCAAAGTTGACACTCTTTAAAATGTTGGCTTTGTTCTAATTTCATCCCATTTCTTAATAATTGTAATCTGACAGCAGTCAAGAAAGAAAAATTGGCCCCACTGTGTACATCCCATTTAGGCGACATAATTGGACCCAAGGTCCCTTGTGTGCGTCACTGCGAGCAAGTTATTTTAGGCAAAAAGTGTATCAAAAATCCAAAAATTTCTAGCGACCCTTATTTTAACAAGCACTGGTTGAAGTTATGCAAAGAAACTGGTGCTTTCTAGCTTATCCAAAGATTTTTTTTACCTGTTAGAAAAACTATTTTTTTGAGAGCAAAGCAATTTTATTTATTGTTATCCCAAACATTCAGCTTCGGTCACCTCATATTTTTTAATTCCAATCACTTGAATTGATTTATATAAGAGTTATACAATGTTACTTAAATATCTCTTTAAATGAGCGCACAATTATTACAAATTTTGTGCACAATTATTAATAACATAAAAATACAACTTTTAATAAGGGCTGAGTGAGTGAATATTAACGTCGCACTTTTTCGTTAATCGAGGGCTTTTGGCGGCCCACCTTCTAATTATGAGCCATGGTCAAGTGACGAGGACGACACCTGAGGTAGCCTCCCCCACCCTCTACTCTTTGAATCTCCAATCAATGAGAGACGAAAAGCGTGACGTCAAAGAAGCAGTTGAAGTTTTATTTTTTAAACCATAAGATGACCAGGATAAAGTGTATTCTTTACTCAATAGTTTGTGAATGAAAGTAGGTTTTGGTTTTTATTCATATTAAACTTAAAAGTAATTTAATAAAAACATAATTAAACTGCAAGAAAGAAAGAAAAGATGAACTCTCTAGGATGAACATCGTAATTTTCAAGAAAAATGGGAATTGCAATGTTATATTTTTATGCCCAAAGCAAGAATAAAATATTGTGTCTGACATGTAAAAACTGTAATTAAGTTGCTAAGGAATATGATTTTTTTCAAAGGCATTATGACACAAAATCAAAAACAAACTATGACCTGTAGCGCACACAGGAGTTTTTCAAGGGGGGTCCTGGGTTGAAAGTTCACCATTCTTGTATCATGCTATTTTTAATTTTTTTGATTTTCAGGAACAAAACACAGTAAAAAAACTAATTATTGAATAAATAATTAGCATTAATTAATAAAATTAATCATTAATAACAAATATTTAATTAAATTTTACGTATTATATACTTAGAATTATAACCAAACGGAAAAAAATCAAGGGCTTTGGGGGTCCAGACCAGGACCCTCCTTGTGTGCGCCACTGACTATGACTAATTTGTTGGAAAACTTTGTGAAGATGAGTTGTCGGAATTGTGAAATCAAGTTCTTAAAAAATGAAAAAAAATATATTCACTAAATTTGTTGAGTGAGAGTGAATATTAACGTCACACTGTTCAGCTACTCGAGGGCGTTTGGCGACGGACCATGGTCAAGTGACGAGATCGACACCTGAGCTGGCACCTCCTCTCTTAACTTCCAAACCGCACCATTTGGAGGACGTTTGAGCCTCGACATATTTAATGTGCATCGGCTTTGTGGCGCAAGGCTCAAACTCATGGCTCGAGTTCGTTACCTTGACCGCCAGGCTACCACAGCCACCTAAATTTGTTGAATTGATTTATATAAGAGTTACGATGTTAATTAAATATCTTTTTCAACGACCGCACAATTAATACAAATTTTGTGTGCACACTTATTAATAACATAAAAATACAACTTTTAATAAGGGTTGATTGAGTGAATATTAACGTCGCACTTTTTCGGTTAATCGAGGACTTTTGGCAACCGATCTCCTAATTATGAACCATAATCAAGCGACGAGAACGATACCTGAGCTAGCCCCCTCCCCTCTACTAACTTCCACACCACACCAACTGGAGGACGTTTGAGCCTCGACATATTCAATTTGCTTTGGCCCTCTCTACACGGCGGGTCTTGGCTCAAACTCTAACAAAGCTGAAATCTTTTTACTGCAAATTACTGTTATGTACATCAGCATGTAGTTACATTAAATCAAGTGATTAATATACTTTTAATGGATATATATATTCACTACATTATTTTATTTTAAGGGCTTATTTTACAAATGAAAGCTGAAATGTAATCAATTTAAATCATTTCTTTTTAGACAAATCCTTATTCATAAAAAGATAATTACATATTTTTCAAAAATATTAAAGTAAATCAAACTATTCAAGGTGGTAATTTTTTAAATGAAAAAAGTGTAAATAAAAAAATTAAATATAACAAAACGGATAATTTCATCGTTCCTTTGTATGCCGATGTTCGAATAAATACGCATTCCTCGAATCCTGAATTGCATCGTATACAGCAAATAGATTTTGCACTCAAAATTAGTTTCTTTTTCTCGGTAAGGCTTCGGGATTCTAATCCGAACAATCCAACACTCATAGCTCCTACAATTATTTTTAAATTTTTCTAAGGTTGCAATTTTAATTTTAATTCTCAACTTTTATTTTTAAATCTTTATTTTTTTAAATTTTCAATACCCACTCAATCATGACAAGCTCTATCAATAAAGCTCAACATAATCTAAAGATAGGGGATGAGAAGACCTCATTAGAGATCATGTGCCTCTATGATCGTATAATCCGAACAAATGAGAATTTGAGACATATATTTATATTTGGAAGCTATTCATCATGAGACCAAAAAAACATCCATATCGTAATTCTCGTCCAAAATTACAAAGATTCCGGAGAGCAGAAAAGAAATTATTAGAAATTTAAGTTCACTCAGCTTTTTAACAGTAAAAATTATAATCTGTTACAGTAGCGCACACAGGAATTTTTCAAGGGGGCCGGGGCCGAAAGTTCACCATTCTTGTATCATGCTCCTTTTGATTTTGTCAATTTTCGGGAACAAAATACAGTAAAAAACTAATTATTGAACAATTAGCATTAATTAATAAAATTAATCACTAATAACAAATACTTAATTAAATTTTACGTACTATATACTTAGAATTAGCATCAATCGGAAAAAAAATCAAGGGCTTTGAGGGGGGTCCGACCCCAGCCCCCCTTGTGTGCGCCACTGATCTGTTATGATATTGGTCACACATTTTTCCATTGAAAATTGTCATTTAAAGCATTTCATCACATATACATGCAAAATCTCAGTTCTTTCTATATTTTCTCTTTTTTACATTTATTGTAATGAATTTTGAAATTCATTAAAATACAACACAAATTTTTTTCACTTTACTCTATTAAATTAATTATATATCCATTGAATTAGTTTAAAAATTAATTTCTCTTAGTAACAAAAACATTCTTTCTACTTCCCAATCGGGCTTATTAATCGTTCTGCCTGGCATTAGGGGCATAGCTACTGCCGTATCAATGATATGGGTCCCCAAGCTAGAGGCCTCAACACATGTGTAAGCAAAATATGGACTTATTTTGTCCTACGCTTATAATCGGCTACACTAAAAATAACATTACAAGAATACAAACGCAGATCATGTATAATAAATACAAATTGCTCGTGCCTACTTTTACCGAAATGTTAATAATGCAGATTAGGAAACAAAAGGAAGCTTAATTTGGAAATTAATTCGATGAATATAATAATTTAACTGAAGACAGTGAAATTTGTGTAGTCCTGAGTAGGCCCTGTATTAAAGTTCCTTGGGGGCCCTTCCTAGGGCCCACTCTGCGATTTTTCCTTATGTTTTGGGACCTTCAAAGCTTGAGGCTCCATATCATTAATACGGCGGTAACTATGCCCCTGATTGGATATGTAAAACAAGAGATGGAATGCTGTTAAAAAAGGACTGACAAAATTGTGCTCTAGTGAATATTTTCTAAGAAAAATTACATTTCCTTTTTTAAAGATTCAAATCAAAGCTGATTGTTTCCATGATAAGCATTCTTCTATGGCAATTTCAAATACAGTTTGCATCTAAGAGATATGAGCAGAAAAAATTTATTACAATTTCGCATATTTCTATCAAACAATTAGGTTGTGTAAAGATAAATAAATAAAAAAAACATCCCTTGAAATTCAAAAAAAAATTAATAAATAAATAAATACTTTTGCTAAATTTTAGCTGAAGATCTACCAAATTCTTCGTCAAAAAATTAAAATCCACTAGCACGGCTTTAAAACGACGACTCTCCGCACCCGCGATTTGGTACGGCCGTAATAAACTAGAAACCAGAAACAATTAGAAAACTCTTTCATCCATTTCCTAACCCCCTTCCGAAGCATAACAATCTCCCTTCCCTTCGAGACGTTTCTTTCTGCTCGATCAGATTTTCAAACAGCGCATGCGTTCTCATGTCAAAAACATCTGTCAATCATTTTTAAACCACACCCCGTTGCTATAGTATCGGTAGATTACTAGATAACAAGCATTATCACTTTGACGTCATCCGAGTTGCAAACAACGCCATCTGTTGGATAAAGGAAGTTTTTGAAAAATGGACGTCGACCTTAAAATTCCTTGTTTCAAAATTTATTCTCTTTTCTTTGTCAGACAGATTTATTTCCCCGGGGTTGCAAGAACATTTTGTCATGGAAATTCCCCTTACCCTCTCGCTATCAGAGCTCTCGAGTAAGTGAACAGTGGGCCTTTTCCGTTTGGGCATCGCAAATGCAAATAAATTAAACAAAGCAAAAAAAGTAGTAATTATAACTATGCAGCTAAACCCTGTGCTTTCTGTTTTTAAAATCATGTACAGCAAATAAAAATTTAGAATAATATGAAGATTTAATTATTAAAATGCAATCGGTTTTAATCTGTACGAAATATCTAAAAGAACAAAATTTCCTTCAAACATCAATTTCTGATGTAAATGATTAGTTCATGCAACACAGAAATGATAAAATATTAATTTATAAATACTAATGTGTATATTACAAAATAATCAATGCAAAAGGAATAGAATTAATAACAATATTGATTAATAAGTAATACTAATTTAAGCTATTGAAAAACCAGTTAAAAAAAGGCTGAAATAGAAATTCTTATTATATTAATATAAGAATAGTATGATAGTAAAATAAAGAAATCATAATTTTAACAATTTCTTAATTAGAAGCTAAAATAGTGAAATGGATTTAGTTCATACGACACAGAAATTATTGTATAAAAATACGACGTTTTTCGAATGGTCCTCAATTCAAAATTTCAAAAAGATCGGAAATAAAATGTCGAGTGTTGCCACAGCTACAATTGAATATTTTAATTGCGAGTAATTAATTGCTAATCAGCCAGACATTAAATATAATTACATAATGAATGTGAATAAACAAAGAATGTAATCAAAAAGTATGAAATAAAAATAAAGAATGAATTAATTATTATAGACATTTTAAGCAATTTTTTTCGTTTAATTTTTGCAGCCACCGGAAACGCAAAGGACATTTTTTTTAAAAGAATAGTTTATGTACTAAAATAAACAGAAAAATAGAAATTTTCAAAATTCCATAAATATTTTAAAGGAAATTAGCTTCAGATTAAGTCAAACTATCCATGCGAGTCGATAACTATCGATTCGTCCTCCGCACATGCGCTAAGTAATCGGATGTTATTTAGAGGGTAAACAAGAGAAAGTCACATGTGTGGCGTGTGTTCATTAAAATCGCGGTTATTATTTAAGTAATTATTTTTTTCAAGCTTTCATTTTTAAGTTAATGCCTTCAAAGTTCACACAACGATTGCAAACTATGGTAATTTGTAAATAAAAAATTTAACAATAATACTTTAGTAATAAGTTATCGTAAAAAGGCTAATAGTCGATAAACATAATTTTTTTTAAAAAAACCGTAATGTTTTCAATCTTTGTACAGATTACGGATAATATCGTTCTACACACGGAAAAAAAGTTTCGTGAGATTATTTTTATAAATAAAGAAGTTATTAAGTATTTAAATAGAATTTTGTGTATTTGAAAAATCGTAAAAAAAAGTTTTTGACATTTAATTTTTTAAATGACTGATTCTAAAACAGAAAAGCATGAATTTTTTTTAGTGTAAAATATCGTTTCATTAACGTGAAAAAAAATGCAAGCGGAATGATTTCGAAATCATTTTGATAAAAACGTACCGATTTTGACTCATTTTTTAAAAAATCGTAAAAAATAGAAAATATTATTTTGTAAAGTAAATTATACCGTATCGTGGAGAAGTAAATGATCTTTCCGATTCTGCATATAAACGAATCGATATTGATTCATTTTAGAAAAAATCTGAATTATGTAAAGTATCCTTGTTTTGTGTGTTAAAAAAAATGTATTGTGACGAAATTTATCCTTCCAATTACTTAATTGCTGGCGATGTTATTAAATGCGCGAATAAAATTTTCAGTATTTTTTAAAAAATCGTAAAAACTAAGTAATGATGCAGTTTCAAACTCGGGTACTACCATTTACGAAGAAGCGCTTTAAACGTTCACGATGCGATTTCATCATGGAAAAGCAGTGAAAAGACGTTTAAAATAAAAGGAAGAGATATTCAATTTCGCATTGCGTTATTTGTTAAAGTTTTAATTTTTTTTTCGGGCTTCATTTTTAAGTTAATGCCTTCAAACTTCATATATCGATTGCAAACAACGGTAATTTTTAAACAAAAAATGTTACAAAAATAATGCTTAAATATTTCTCGCAAAAAGGGAAAAAAATGAAAAACGCAATTTTTTTTTTAAAAAAACCCGTAATTTTTAAGATATTTTATCAATCTTTGTACAGATTACAGATAATATCGTTCTACACAGGGAAAAAAAGTTTCGTGAGATTGTTTTAATAAAGAAAGAAGTTATTAAGTATTTAAATAAAATTTTGAGTATTTTTGAAAAATCGTAAAACAAAAGTTTTTGACATTTAATTTTTTAAATGACTGATTCTAAAAGAGAAAAGCATGAACTTTTTTAGTGTAAAATATCTTTTCATTAACGCTAAAGAAAATGCAAGCGGAATGATTTAAAAATCATACTCATAAAAACGTATCAATTTTGACTCATTTTTAAAAAATCGTAAAAAATAGAAAATACAATTATTTTGTAAAATAAATTATACCGTATCGTGGCGAAGTAAATGTTCTTTCCTATTCTGTAGTTATTTTTTGTCTGAGTCTCATAAAAAAAAATTGGATCGCGTTTTAAAAACGTCTGGAAAAAGAAAAAAAACTTCGGAGATTTTGAACTTGGCGGAGAAAAATGGCACTAATTATGCATTTTAAGGTTTTTAATTAATATCTTTTTAACTAATTGAAATATCGGAATATAAATGGTCAAAACGGATTCCTCGGATCATTCCCGAACTTTTGGTACCTTCGATGAGTTTCTGCGTCGTGCGGTTCGTGAGAAGATGCACTTAGTCGTATAGATACGTTTATTTACTTTCGAATTTTAATAGTGAAGATTGGACAGCAAGATTGTAGATGGCAAGTGGTCTAGGCTGGGGGTAAGACAAAAAAAATATCATTAATTTTATTTAAGAATTTGGCAAATCCCAGATTTGCATTTTATTTTTTGAGCTTGCCATATTAATGAATTGTTAGGCTTAGAATGGTGACAAGCAGAGAAAAATGAAATGAAGACCATGGTTGGTTGCACAATTTGGCGAGTATCTCTTAAACGTTGGCATGGTTGCAATAGAGTATATGTACCCTTTATTGTATATTTTAAATGCCTTTAATGATTTAGTTACTATTTATTTGCTTGCAGAAAAATTAATAAATTTATATTTGCTTGTATGGTTGTTGAATTTTCATTTGGATGGGCACCAAAAAGGTACTTCTCACTTTAAATACTAGCTCTGCATTTTGATTTTGGACAAATATGTTTCTCAATACTGGATATAATTTCGGGAATTTTGTATTAAGAAAAAGGAATAAACCTCTGCTTTCAAGGGACACAAACTAAATTATATGAAGTGATTTTGGAAGCATTTGAAGTGTAATGTTATTTTTCTGAAAATGATCTGTCAAGATGAATAAAACAAGGTTGATTTGTCGAATCGGCCGCTTTTCGCGCCAGGTGTTTCCTCGCCAAATCGATAATTGCACTAAATCTGGTAACCCTTCTGAATTTGTTCTTCAGTTAACGAGAAGTCGTTTTTGACAAAAACGCGCCAAATAAGCGATTTTTCTAAATTTGGCGGAGAAGCGGCCGATTCGACAATTTCACCTAAAACAATGTTAGAAGAGGATAAAGTTAATTTTTTTGGTAAATAAAAATTGTTCAAAATGGTAAATGCCTTTTAATATTTTTTTTAACAGAAATCAAAGAAAAGTGAGAGTGAAAAAGCTGAAGGTGTGAATGGTGTGACAGAAGGAGAATCAAAAATGGTTCATACAGTGAAGTCTCAGATGTTTTACAAGGATCCCGAAACATAATTTAAAAAACATCACGATAATAAAGGACATTCCCTTTTTGGCAATGGGCTAAACCCGGTGTACTTGATTGTAAAACATTTGAAAAATATGTATATTCATGTTTCCTTTGATTTCAAAATTTTTTCATTTAAAAATTATGTTCTTTTTTTTGAATTACAAAAGATTCCGGGGAAAATAATTGAAAAGGTTAAAAAACCCAGAATATTTGAAATCTGATGTTTCTTTTTTTAAATTGATTTTTATAATTTATCGTCTCAAGATTTTTTTAAAAATGAAACATGTTTTTTTTAAAGAAACCATTCTGTATGTAGAATATCATAGTTCATATGTAATTTTTTTATCAATGTCAAAATTATCCGGAAAATTTTCCCCTTCCCCCTTATTTTACAAATCCCACAATTGTTTTTGTTTTTCATGAGGGGTTTTTTTTTTTCTTATCAAATATATATGCTGTATATGTATCATTCTGCAAAATTTGGGAAATATTTAAAGTTTCTAAAAAAATCCAAAATTTTTTTTGCGGGGGAAGATTATTCTGGGGCGACTTTATATTGGTAAATTTTTATAATATAATTTTGTTCAAAAAATACATATTAAATTTTTTTCTAAATTTTTCACTGAAGGTATATTTTTGAAGAAAAGGCTAGCCTTTGTATAGCCCACCTAGAATTCTCGACAAAAAAAAGTATTGACAAATTTTTGTGATAAATATAAATACTGACCTATACTGGTTTAGGAGCATGTAATAACTCAAACCATTCAGCCTTTCACCAAATGCTGATTATAGTGACACCTTCAGTCAAACTTAGAGTATTAAACATCTGTGTTTATCATTCATTTAATTCTGTTGACAAAAAACTGGTTGCTTACCAATATAATTGAAATCATAGAGACTTTTAAAAACATTTTTCAAAAATTCCCCGCTTTTTACTAGGTTTGTATATATTTTAAAAAAAGTTTCAATGTAGGAAAATTGATTTGTTCAATCCTTTTTAATTTTTTTAGATTATAAACAAATTTATATTGGAAAGTTTTAACTGAACCCCGAAATTTTTTCCTTTTGGATTAAACATTTCCTTTTTTGTTTCTATTTTTAAAAAGTGTCCTTTTTTTGGAATGGGAGTTTCGTCAGAAATCTTAGTGGTAATTTTTTTTAAAACATGGTCAAGCCCCAAATTTCAGGGGCTATTCAAAAGTTTATATAAAGTCCTAGATATATAAGAAATTTAAAACAAAATGTTGATGTAAATTTTAATTTTACAACAGTAAAATTTTACAATGCTATGTCACAAACATGTAAAGGTTTAGTATTTGACCCTTCAGGGGGCTCAACCCCTTTTGGTGAGGGACAGGTGTCACAATCCAAAATTGCTCTAGTGATCTTTCCAAATCTTTTTGTCTTTGGTAAACACGGGTTTCACGAACCTGGAGTACCCTAGTGATCCTTCTCTATTTTCGACCATCTTTCTTGTCATACATTTTCTTCTTTCTTTCCTTTCAGGTCTAGACCACAGTATTAAAATGTTAAACATGTTTGTTTAAAATTACAATTAGATTACTTAACCATTATTAATAACATATTTTGGATTTCATCTTATATTGCGTTAAATTAATTTCATTTTCACTTAATTTTTTCCTTATTATTTATTTTTTTTTTGTATTGCTTATTTGTTATTTGTTTTGTACTAATGCCGTTGGTTTGCCAACTCGCATATTTGCCATGTGCGGTATCCCATAAGGAGGAAAATGCTGTCCTGGGGATACCTTTGTGTTCCCTTTGGCCCATGCTTTGTTGTAGATGGGAGGCAGGAGTGAGCCTGCTCCTGTCAAACGTCTGATGATAAGTCTCTTTGGTGTCCTCCAAGAGACATTGCTGTAGGGTTAGTGCTGCAAATAAGGGGTAGCAGGTTTACCTGTTAGATTCTCGCCCTGATGCTGTAGTACTATATTCTGGGTGTACTCCAGGTTAGCGCCGTGCCTGGTTTTTGCCAGATGGCCGGCACATCGCCTCCCTTGTTGGATTCTGTGGTGGGTGGAGGCATGCCAGCATGAAGTTTTCTGCGCACCTATGGATTCAAGTCAGCTGCGCCTGGTAAAGGCCTTGTTTTACCATAGATACATAGATGTTTTAACATAGATACAATCACCACTAATTCATGTTTTTTAATGTTGTCTTTACCAAACCAAGAAAAAGGTCTTGGAAGTCTCCATTTGCTATTCAAAAAGCTCTGAAAGGAATAGGTGGAGATCTGAAATCTGTTAAAAAGTTACAATCCAGAGATTTACTAATAGAAACTATATCTTCTTTACAAACAAAATCTTTCTTGTCCGCGAAAACATTTTTAGACTGTCCTTTAATAACAACTCCTCATTCTCATATCTTAACAGAACTTGCTGTTTGCTTCAAAAGCCGAAATTCTCGGTCTTTCTGACCGGGGTGTTACCCAGGTAACCCTGGGTATTTTGCGCTGTTTTAAGTGCCAGAGTTGAAGACAATCTCAAACTTCCTGCTGCTGCCAATTAACGTGCTCTAGATGTGCATCTGCTGGGCATTCTTCAACGGATTGTATTTTAGAGCCGAAATGTGTTAATTGTTCCCAGTCCCATCCATCAGACTCAAAGTTATGACCCCAGTAGAAAATAGAAACACAAGTTCAGGAAATTAAAACAAATAAAAATATATCTTATCCAGAAGCCTATAAACTAATTGTCCCACAAATATCTCAAATGTATGCTCAAGCCATTAAACCTTCAGCTATATCCACTTCTACTTAAAATGATCCAAACATAATTTGTCCACCTTTGAAATGTCTTGAATCCTATAGCTTCTGCCAATCTGATGCCAAGTACAACCACAGTTCCTGTAGTCTCCACATCATCCTCATCAACTCAAGCACAACTACTTCCTTCCACATCTTCCTCAATAGCAACTACAGTGTCAAAACCTCAGCCACTTATTCCTACATCTAACGCAACACTTTCCACCACCATTAATATGTTCACACCAATTGAATCTTCATCAATCTTATCTGCTTCTCTCCTCATCCACAACTCCAGTATTCAACCTCCCTGTGAATCTACTACATCACGGGATTTGAAACAAAATGCAAAAACTCGTGTAAAGAAAAATAAATGAAGCAAAAATGAAAATGGCACCACGCAATGGTACTCCCATGCAGGATTCCTCAGATGAAGGTGTTATTGAGTATTGATGCTGTAGAAGAGGTGGAAGTAGATACAAGATGCTGGTTGACCCCGACTAGATACAGGAAGTGACTTTTTTCAATTATACTTATTGGACTTGGTCGGAAAAATTTCCCCCAAAATGTATTTACTTTTATTTTTAAAACTTACTTTTTATACACCACATGATATTATAAACGTTATTTTTAATGAACAACTTTTATATATAAACTATTTGCATCAAATTTTAATATTTTGAATCTTATTTTTAAATTTCTATAGTATATAAAACAAATGTTTGGTGCAGTATAGCCGAAATCGGCTCTTGCGCCAATAAACTCTAAAATCACTCACTCACTTCAGATATTTGAGATGATTCTGTAATAAAACACTATACATATATAACATTTGAAACCTGTTGTCTGATTTCCTTAGTAATTATCTCTTACAACTGACTGTCTCAAAGTGCAGAAAAAGAGAAAGTACTTCTATTAAAGTTAAAGCAATATATAACTTTTTCAATAAGTTGTTTTAAATAAAACTATCCTGTAGCAAGGGAATGAGTTAATTTTTAATGAAAAACTTCATACACTGGATCACTGAAATTTTCATTAGATAGCCAGTTTCAATTTAATGTATCATTTACTGACATTTAATTTTAACATAATATGAGTATACTGTTAGTAAATAAATGAGAATTTTATTTTATATGAAGCAATTCATTCAATTTCTTAAATGCTTTATTTTATATTAAATAAAACTATAAATGATATTGTGTACATGTGAAGATTTTTTTATAGATTTGTGCCAAAAGTTATTTTTTGGTCACTTACATAACTACTATGTAATAGTTACTCTATTATTGTCTATAAAAATTCCCAAATTGTATGATTTTTCCGAAGATATTATTTAGTAACATTTCAAAATAAACAATTATAAATATTTTCAGAAATGTATAAAATATTAATTCAAAATTAAATTGAAAGTTAATAATTTGTATAAACCATTTATTACCGTACAATTTAAACAAATAAAACAATGTGAAAAACCTAGATATACCTTTTACAATAATACCAAAATTAATTTTCAAACTGCAAAAAGGAAGTATCTTAATGTGTGAAAATCTGTTATTTTTAATAGTTGCCAGACGTTTCTTTGTTTAAAAAAGAAGAAAATATGCCATTAACTTTGATAGTTGTTAAAAGAACAGTTGAATACACATCAGCGCAAAGGCTATGCAATACATTTTAAAATGCAAAAAAAAGTAATACACACATGTTATTTGAAGTGAAAATAGCAAAGTACACGATTGTTGTGTTTGAGTTTGGAAGGAGACATGATGCAGCTATGATGTATTTGTGATGTCGCATGTATTTAGCCCATTCTTTCCTACTTCCATCTGCTTTGTTTGGTTAAAATAGCTGTTATGACAAATTGAAGAAAGGCTTATTGTATTACTTTGTTCCAGATTTTCATCAATGTAGAAAAATCTATCTAACTGTATCAAAGAAATTGGCATCATTAAAGTTGATGTTATTTGAAAATTTCAGTAAAAGCCATTATATTTAAAAACAACACTTTCAATTAGCAATTGGTTAAGTTAGAATTTAGCCTATTTTGTATGTGTTGATGTGTTTAACTTCATGGTCCCTGTAACTATACCTTGAGTTTTTTTAGTAAATATTAAAAAAAAGTACCCATAAAAGTGCCAAACATGAGAAGCATCTTTTTTCCCCTCTCCTGCTAAATATTGATTTATTCTTTGTAGTTAATTTAATTATAAGATAGTTAAAAATTAATTTACCTGTTTGAAAAATATTCTTAAAATTTATCAAATGTTTTATTCAGGTATTTCAAATAATGCTCTTGAATACCATTTACATTATAATAGTGATATTTATTTCTAAATTAGTATTGAGATAAAGTTTCTCATATGAAATAGGTGACTGTAATAATTTGAAATACTTAGTGAAGCAGTAATAAAGTTTTCAGTTTAAAAGTAAATCATTAGCTTTATAGTAGCACACACGATTTCACCTGATACCTGAATTAGAAATTGTGTATATTGTTACTGTATTAAGCATTTTTAACTTGCTCTTAATGATTTAGTTCCTGTTTATTGACTTTCACAGCCACAAAATGAAGACATTTATATTTGCTTGAATGTTAATTAAATTCTCATTGACATGGACATTAAAAAGGTTCTCACTTTTAATACTAACTGTCAATGATGTTTTTGTACAGAATATTTTGCTATATACTGAAAATATGATTTTAAACATTCTTACAATAAGTGAAAAAAGACACCTTTAACCTTAAAGGGACAAACAAATTGTATGAAGTGATTTTAGAAACATTTGAAGTGTAATGAAGTTATTTTTCTGAAAATGTTCAGTGAGGTTGAATAAAGGAATTTTAGAAGAGAATGAAATGTATTTTTATATTTGTATTAAATTGAAATTATGCAAAATTGGACCAGGTAAATTAAATACTTTTTTTTTTACTGAACCTAAAAGAATCTCTCGAGTAATGATGACAAGGTGATGTTACCAAATGTACACTGCAAATGATTAAGAAATCAGTGTCTCTGATGTATGTTAATTTTATTCTTAGTAGAATGTACATCTTAACGGATTTAATATTTTAAAATATATATATACTTTTTGCCATTTTAATATTTTGCTGTTAGCGCATCTATTTTTCGTTTTTGTTATCTAACCGTATGAATAGATTTTCTTAGTTTTTTTTTAAAAAAAAAACTAAGAAAATCTATTGTTGTCTAAAAAAAACTCTTTGTTTAAACAAGTTTTTATTTTTTACGAGAAATACGTTAGCTTTTATATAGAACCTTTAAGATTGTTTGTTTCAATGTTTTTTAATGCTACTCCCACACAGGAAAATTTGATGTATGTGAAAAATTGCATATTAATAATTCAGTATTTTAAAACTGAATATTTACATTTAAAAACTGATACATATTGAAACAAATTCTTCAAGTTCTATTTAATATGTTTCATAACTTTTTGTCGTTTTGATCATATTACATTATTTACATAAAAAAAACTGCAATCTAATTTTAATTCTTGAAAAAAAATATAAAAAAAAATAATAGTTAAAAGTTTCTATAGTTCAATTGTTATTTGATTGAATATGTAAAAGTGAGTTCTTAAACACATTCCTTGAGTACTTGTTGAAAATTAAGTTAAGATTTTTTTTTTTTTTTTGAAAAATTAATTATTTTGATTTCTAGTACTTATATTTTGTAAATTTATTTCTCCTGAAAGAAAATAACTGTTTTATTCTATACCTGGGTTCAATGTAGTGATTAATCAAATCACAATTTAATAGATGGTTGTGATTTTCAGATCCCTTTTAACAATGAATATTATTACTTATTTAATATTTATTGGGCTTCTTAGTCAGCTTACTGTGTAGTTTAGAAACTCATTTAATGTAATTGCTGGTAAAATGTTTTTGTCATATAAGGATTGCTTATAGTAACACAATATAATCTCAATCAAAATAACAAAATGGGACTCTGTTGAGCTAAATTAATCTCAATAGTTTTATCAATTTATTTGGTGAGAAAATATTCCTGCATTTTTAAAAAATGTTCTTGCTATTAATTTGCTTTTATATTAAGAAATTCATACATGCATGTATATATTATAACAGATCTTCCATCTGGTATAGCATTTAAATTTGATTTGCATACATTGTAGAAAGAATAAATTATTCGTAATTTATTTTTTTAGCTGAATTTTACTAAAGCTTGCACTCGCCTTTTCCTTTCAATGTTGAAAATAAAATTCTTCACAGAATAATCTGAATTCACAGTTAATTTTCAATTATGAAAATCATTTTTCTTTTTAAATTTTTTAATTAAGTGTTAAGAATCAGTTTTGTGTGATAAAAACTAAATACTTAATAAATGAAACTGAGAAAAATATAAATGATTGCTACTAATATTGTTGAGAGCTCAAATAGCAAATACATTAAAAAAATTGTGAAAAGTCATGTATTTACTGCCTTAAAATATTTTTTTTTTTTTAAAAAAAAAGGACTAAAAAATATTAAGCATACAAAACATAAATTATGAACAAAAAACAGATTAAAATAGTGCTCCTCTCTGCATCACAAAAAGTAAATAAAATCCAAAGAATTCTGCCTTAGATTCTGTAATAAGCAAGTAAATTGAAGAATGAATTATGAATTTTAAAAGTCCTACCGTTAATGAGAAGCCATTAAAGGGCTTAATATCCTGAATTTTTTTCTTTACTAAAGATTACTAAAAAAGGAAAAATTATGAAGAAATAACCTAACAAATATGTATTTGGTTATTTTGAAAATCGTAATCACACACGGAACATAATTACAACAGAGCAGTATATATATAATGAGACACTATTGA
>BMAV01008369.1:115689-127018 GCA_019973955.1 Trichonephila inaurata madagascariensis | reverse complement strand
ACAAGAAGGTATTTGAGAAACTTTTATTTAAATCATCCCCATTTTTACATATTTTTGGAAACTTAGTTTTATATTACCTAAGAGTTAAAGTATGAAATAATGCTGAAATAAAAATTCATATGCTTAGGAGAACAAATATATAATAATAGTATAAAGAATATGAGTAAAATAAGAAATCTAAAATATCTAAACACACGTTAAAATTTAAAAAAAAAAAAAAAAAGAAAGAAAGAAAGGAGAAGGGGGAAAAACAGTGCATCATCAAAACTGTTATTATCAAGAATAAAAATAAAATTTAAATTAAATTTTAAGTAATAGTGGTTATTTTTGATAATGAGATTATTTTTGGATTATTTTAGGATATATGTGAAGAGTAAACCCTTTTTTTTAAATTTTGGTATTTATTACAGACATTTACCAGTTTCACAATAATGTTATGTATTTTATTTTATGTATAAAGCAAATTAAATCAAAATTTTACTTTCACAATTTCGGTATTCAAATTTAATCATTCCCTTTTCATCTCCACAAGGTTATACATTTCTAAATGTCAGAGATTGAATTGAAACGTGTGATATATATACAAAGACTGATAAAACAGAGAAAGACTATATATTATTAATAGTTTTTCTATAAATAATTCGTTGCTTCTAGTTCAAAAAACAGAAAATTTCATTTTTGAGAGCAGTGAAACAACGAAGAAAAAGTTTTATGTTTAAACCTATGAATTTTATTTTTAAAAAAGTGATTACACTCAGTATTTTTTTATTTATCTAAAACTTCTTGAATTGAATAAATAGAATCGCATTAGACCATCGTATTTGTAAAATATTTTTCAAAAATTTTACATTGCTAACAAGAACATCACATCAAGAATTCTTCTGGAAGATTCAATGTATATGATATAAAGATAAAGATCATCACAGTCGTATTGAATATTTTATTTCTAGATGAAAGCAAATGTATGCTACACGATTTATATATGCATGATACAGGCACTCTGTACATCTTATATTAGATGATATATTTATTCATTATGAATGCCCGAAAGGGTGGTATTTTATTAAAACAGTGTGTATAAACACATTATGTATGTTTCAAAATAATCTGAAAATTTCCCAAAAGATTTAAATCTGGGTACATTGTGCTCCATGTTCAATTGCACGTTAAACCTTCTGAGTTACTTTCAATATTGCATGCTGTTAGAGAATGTTATACGAACTAATATTTTTGAATTAGATAAAATTTCAAATTGATAATAGTTTGCAATGTATTTAAATAATGAGGAAAAATAAATTATAAGGTATACATATATTTTACTCAATTTAAGCTAAAACCATTGAAAAAAAAATAACAATTTAATTTTAAAATAAGGTATAACAGAAAAGAATGAAACGATAGGATCGAAGGAACAAATTTATTTATAAGGAGAAGTTTCATAAAAAGAATACCTTTATTGGAAATCAAAATAAATCGCCATGGGCGTTGTAACGATTCCCACCACCCAGCAGTGAATCGGCTTCTTTGTGGAAATAATCACCACACGTGCATTTTGCAGCTGCATTTTCAAAGTTATTGTGGGGTCTCGCCTGGGACCACCCCAACAACCTTTGAACCAAGAGGAACCCTTTTCCCGCCACTAAAAGGATGCTAAGAGGCCGACCGCTGATCCCCGGAGCAGAGAGAGAGAGATGATTTGAAACCTTCGAACTGAGCAGACCCCGAAAAGAACTCCTCTCTCACAAACCACATCATTTGAACTCTAATAATATTTTAATAAGTTTAATAACTTCAATGCATAGTCTGTAAATAATAGCTGTGACATAAATAAACTAAATGTTTAAATCAACATCACGCTACCGTTATTTATCTCGAACGTCACAGCGTTGTAACACACAGTTCCAATCGCTTAGACAGTAGGTCTATACCTTTGTTGTAGAAAGATCGTGGTTGATTCTCGAACAAGTCCTGAATAGCTTCCTTCATCTCATCGTCCGAATGAAAACGTAATGCTCCCTTGAGTGAAAAAAAAAAGTGTTTAAGGTTTCGGAGAAGCAAATTCGGGGGCCGTCAATGTCATGGAGATCTGATATTGTTTACCGCCTTTCAGGAAAACGTTTTCACCAATTGTTAGAACTAAGCATAGCTCGACATAAACTGAAACCATTCGCTGACAGATACCCTCATTCAGCTTACCTTCCACAATTAGAAACCATACTACCCCACATTTTTCCAGTCTGGACGAATCCATGAATAGTAGGACTACTTTTGATCTATTTCCTCTACCACTAACAGGTTTTATTGTTGGACGCCGGATGCGGTGTACACCTCCTACCACCCATTATATCCATATTTGATGGCACTGCTACAGCTGCAACCCTTCTGTACTTTTTTGAATGTAGAGTGGACTAAATAAGCCAAAATTTGCTTTGATTTAAATGAATGCCTTATTATAAACTAAATGAGGACTACTAGGGACAGAATTAATAATATTTTGAGTCAAATAACGAATAATAATTTTGAGTTAAGGCAAATCATGAAAATGGCACCAGGTCTGATATTTCTTTATACTCTAGTTCCTACAACACGTCTTATGCTAGTTTGATTCAACTATGGAAAGGTAAATTATTCGTAAATTATCACTTGAAATGTAGTCAAAGTGGTCAGCTTGTAATTCGCAAAAGTTTGCGTAAATAGTTCCATTTTCTTTGATAATATTACAGTGGATGTCAGGAAAATAAAAATTATATCAACTTATCGGGAAGAGAGGATCAAAGAATGCGGTATTGTATTTCTGTTTATGAACAAATACAAAACATTACTTTTACTTAAGCTTTTTCCACTATTACCGCTACTGTTAATTAGATCCGAATAAGTAGCATTGTTTTTTTAAGAGACAGATCACATTACTAGTCAAATTACGGTCATAATCTAAATAAATCCTTTTAAACTGTTTGATGACTGTTCATTCACTAACTTCATTGTCAAATATCTTTTTTTAAATTCTTTTTTTAAAGCATTCATTATTCCTTTTCCTTTAATTGTGTTTTTACTAAAGTAATTATTTCACGAATTTAACACACCAGTTCTAAATACACTTGCCGTTAAGTCTCAACACCTCTTTCAAGAAGAATTACTCTTTTAGATCTTTTTCAACAAAGGAATATCTCAGAGGACAAGTGGCGTAATGTACACTTCCGCGACCCCCACATAACTAGGGGGCCCGAAGCTTGACTAACACTAAGTAAATATTTGGGCCCAAATTCTGAGTTTGCAGGGGGGAGTGGCTGATATTCTCCGTTATGCCACTACGGGAGACTTATACTTATTACCGTTTTCTGAAGGCCATGGCCCAGTAGCCAACTGGTCATGGCCACGAGCTCATGACCAATGCTGTCAAGTCGTGGGATCAATCCACTTAAAACCCGAAGTTTTGAATAGCCGATACGTTTTAAATCTGTCAAAGCTGAAAGTCGTCGCGTTGGCACGTGGTGTGGAAATTTTGAAAGTGGAATGCCAACTCAGGTGTCATCCTTGTCACTCGATTGAGGTTTAAGAATTTGACATCCGTCAGTGGCCCTTGTGCAGCTTCAAAGAGCGACGTTTGTATAAAAATTCAGATCAAACCTTTTGGGTTATACTATAATGTTAAAAATTTTTTTTTTTTTAACTTAGTTGGAGATATTTTTATAATACAAAATATATTTATATAATATAAAAATATAATTAATGCTACATTAATGTTAGTAATGTTTAAATAATAATATAGAATCTGAATAAATATCTGCAGTAGTAAACTTTTCTTGGTAAACTTAGGTACGAAAATGAGGGATTGAAATATTATTTTCCTTTGTTTCTTCGAAATCGTATTTTAAAAATACAACAATCGTATTATGTAAATAACAATCGTAATAATTTAACTTTTTTGATTACGTTATTGGTGCACTACTTTTAAGATAATTAGTAGATAATTTTAAAATTCTTACCCATATATACATTTTTTTAAGCTACAAAATAATAATAATGATAGTTTTTTGTAATCATTGTAGTTTTCAACTAAAGAAATAAAAACTTAAACTGAATTTTTACTGATTTTTTTCCCAAAATCTCCTTGCCTAAGGAGGAGTTTATGTGTATACGTGCGAAGTAACCAAATGTCTTGATATACAGCCAGTATTGGAAAACCATTCCACTTAGGGGCGTAGATACCTCCGTATCATTGGTACAAGTCCCCCCAGATACCGGTCCCAACACGTGTAAGCAAATGATTGTAAAATATTAAGGGGCCCCCAAAATGAGCCTCCAAGGAATTTTGATACAGAGCCCATTCAAGATTAGCTACACCAATGGTTCCACTCATATTTTCTGCATTTGACGACATCTTTTGATTTGACAATGCATAAGAAAGGGTTTGTGGAAGTCACCTTCCGAAAGGGATAGATAAAAATTCCACTTTTTGATCAATAAGACCTGCGGACTTGAAATCTTGCAAGCATCTTTCTTTTGTTGAGTAGAAATTTGCTATGGACTTGTTTTTCGGAAATCGACTCGCTAGGAAGGGGGGTTGCGGAGTAAAAGGTAAACACATTTTGTTTTAGAAATTCACGTCCTGTTCTTTTTAAATAAAGAAATGAGGGCTATAAAATGATTTTGAATACAATCGAAAACTTAATTCTAGGACTTAAGTTTCAGTATCTTATATAAAAAATACAAGTACTTCTCCGTTTCGCAGGCACAGGCGATAAAGTCGCCAAAAATGGAACAACCGATGCCAAACGGAATACTCCTGGTAACCTATTCCGGTATACTTCCGAAGTAAAAAAAATTGAACCAACATTTATTAGCATTATTTTATGTGTAAGTATGTACTGTCGTCAATAAAAAAAAAAAAATCTGCTTGGCGAGATTTGCGCCTGCGAAACGGAAAATTACCTATAATAATAATTCAATATTTTTTATTTCCTTTTTGTTCTTTAATGAATAGAGGCATAACTGATTTTATATTTTTTCCTTTCCTTATTTTAAGTGTTCATAAAAACACGTCTATGACTTTAGAGGGTAATTTTTATTGACTTCCATTGTAATCTGATGTTGCAAAAACAAATGCGCTGCCATGCACTTATACAGAGTATACTTCCTGTTTTGAACATGTTGCAGTGATGTTCGTAGGGAGGGGAGGGGTTTGGTGGAAGGGGTGGAGTGAGATATTTGTGTTCCAGCCCGTCTGAGTCTCAAACATGTTGTGGTTGAGGCAGCAGCAGGGAGCAGGGATGTAACTACCACGGTATCAGCCATATCAATGATACGGGGCCCCCAAGCTACAGGAGCCCCAACATGTGTAACTACAGTACCACTAAGAGGGCCTCCATTTTTAAAAAAAAAGTTCTCCGAAGGAGTATAGATGCGGGACCCAATCGGAACTAGCTACGCCACTGCGCAGCAGCGCGATTTTGCCGTGAGGCGTATTTCTCAAACTGTCAGTCGGTGATTGCAGTGCAACATGCCTTACGTCGTCACTTCGATATTCTTCCACGAGGCTGTGTACCAGTCAGGAAATATGTTTTAATGTGGACGGATGCCTTCCGAGCAATGGGGAATGTCTCCAAAGAAAGAAAAGGACCTCCGAAGACCGTTAGGATGAGTTTGTGTGTCAATTCAGACATGTATATGATAATGGTACAACAACTCTTCTTGTCCGCTCTCCCAGAAAAGGGATCTTGAAAATACGTGGTTAAAAGAAGATAGGGCCACAGCCCACACCTCCAGGGTTTCCATGGGTGTTTAAAAAGCAGCCTTCCCCGAATGACTGATCTCCTTGCGAGGGGACGTTAACCGGCCTGCGCACTCACCTGATTTATCTCCTCCTGATTATTTCCTGTGGGCTTATCTCAAGTCCTTGGTTTTCATAGATCGCTCCAAGACCTTGGAAGACCTATGGAACAACATCCGAGCAGAAATTGACAATATCGCGGCCGATATGCTTGAAAAGGTGGCTCAATGTTTTCAAATTCCGTATTGACATATCACCGCCAAGAATTTCAAACCTTATATCGAAGCATCAGAAAATAAAAAGATTGATTATGAAGAGACAAAAATGCATGGAATTTAGCATCAGAAAAATGTGTACAAAAAGCAATTGTGTTGAAAAATTTATAAAGAGAAGGAAAAAACAAACAAAAACATTTAAATATTTACTGTCATTAAAAGATCCAACAAACACAGGAAAAAGAAGGAAAATAATTGTAACGATTTGTTTGTCATAATAACGAATAAGTAACGCTTTTTTATTAATTACAGTAATTAATCAATGTTTTTTAATAACGAAAATGTTTGCATTATAGTTTTCACAGTCTGAATTCTTTTATTTAAATCTAGTTTTATTCAAAACTTCTATTTTGAGAAGCAATTTGAAACTACTGTAAATTTTAGAAAACTTTTTTCATTGATTAATCTAGATTTTTTTTGAAGGAAATATAAATAATTCTGTTTTTATCATCGTCTCTAAAATGCAGTTAGCAATATAACATCGAATTTTTCTTAACTTATTATTAAATTAGTAGAAAAGGCATTTTTTCAACTTATTCTAAGTACAGAATTTAATACCACACACTTCTAATAAATAAATCTCTATCTTTTTTCAATAAAAAGGAAAAGAGCAATAACCCATTTCATTAGATGAAGTAATCAAATAATAATACACATTTTTTGACATTATTGATTGTCTTTCTTAAAAGTTCCTTAGCGAACGAACAAAAACAAATATAATTTAAAATTTGGTTTCTGAGATATTTTAATTTTTTTTTCCATTTCTGTACCTTAATGAAAGAAACAACCAAATCGAAATCAAGGACTTTTAAAATATCATTTGTTCTCAATGCCACTTCGGGAAATCGAAATTCTGTAAAAAAAATTAATATCTTAAGCAATCGGTTGCCACAAACCTTATGTTTTTATTATTTTGTAATGATTTACTTCTATATTATTTTTTTCCACAATGTGATGCCTTAGCCATTTAATAACTTTCCCTTACGCGTACAAACGTTCCAAAACTTATTTTTCTTTTCAGATGGGATTCTCTTTACGCGAATTTGTTCGATTTTTATTTTTATTCCATTCTTTTTTGTTATATTATTGTACGAATCCGATATTAAAAGGATGGGAAAAGGATATTACTTTCATTTCCAATTCTTCAGCTTAAATCACCGTTTTTCCTCCCTCTCTCCCCTATTTTTTTGTTTCCGTGGAACGTTCTTGTGGCTGTCAATATTAATCAAACGATTTCACAAAGAAAATATTTTGGCTAGGTCTTACTGTTCGATTCATTATGCGTTCAGTGACGAATATCTAATCAAGTATCGTATTACATTTGGTTCGCTTAATGAATTATTAATGCGGTGGCTGCATTTTTGTTCTAAAACTTTTAGTGCTCGCCGGATTGAATGTGAAATAAGTGATAACAAACAATTCTCGGTCTGGTCAGTTACTATTAACTTCATCAAAATCTTTGGTTGGTCAAGAGAATCACTGATTTTTTCTGTCAAGTATTTCACAGCTAAGCGCTTGCTGTCAGTTTAAATGAAGTGTAAAGGTAACACTTTATATCCAAACTTATTATTTTGTTAGTAATTGCTTGTAAAATATGCTTATGTACTCGAAATGAGTTATATAAATATTTTATAGGTTTATAATATATTTTGTTTCATGAACTTTAATATTAATTTGTAGAGTTAAAAATGGAAATTAATATGAAATTATAAATTACATATAATTTCGAAACATAAAATGTAATGAAATAAATCAAAATTATTAGAAGACGAAATGATCTCTGTAATATACTAAAAAATAAATGAATTTAATTTTTTGTTAGAGATAATCTATTTTTAATATTTTCAACTTTAATCAAAATTAAAATTAATTGATAAGAATGAAAAATTGAAAAATATCTATGGTATTCCTTTTAAAAATGTATTTCTGTATATATGACATTTAATTTAAAAAATCATTTAAAACATTAAAAAACATTAGTAAAACATTTAATTTAAAATTTTGAATTTTTTTATAAGATTAATTTTTTTATGAGATCGCACTTAAATATATTTATTTTTATAAGTACGGAAATATAAAGAGATATATATGCAATCGAAATAAAAACATACTTTTGAAAAAATATTAATTTCTAATCTTTGTACCCAAAACCTACAGCTGCAAAAATACTTAAATCATTATAAACTTAACTTAATAACTTAAAATAAGCCTTAACTTTAAAAATCAATATCAGTCAAAATATTTTTACTTCTGCTATGAAATAATAATTTTTACTACTGCTATTTTATAATAATTCTAAATTTTCTACAGAATTGTAGTCCCGTTTCAACTCCCTGTGTGTCCCATGAAATATTTTCATAAAAACTTTTGTAGTATTTTGTGTCAAATTAAAAGTCTTTTAGAGAGATATATTTAATTTTTTACAACAAATATTTATTATATATGTTACCGTTAAAGTGTATAGTTCACCTAATTCATAGAATAACTAGGTATTTCATGAAATAACTAGACAAGTCAGAGTTAAAGTATATAATGAAAAATTTCATATTTTACCTAGTTATATGAAATAACTAAGGATAGACTGTTATAGTGAAAAATAAACAAATTCAAAGATATTTTATAAATTAATTGATCATAAATAGCTAAAATCTCTCAAAAAAATACATTTTAAACCTTTTGCGGAGGAATAATTCATAAATAATAAGGAAAAGCACAGATGATATAATTTATTATTGCTCATATTGCTAAATTAGTTAAACAGGAAGGGGAAAAAAGAATATGTTGCAAAAATAGATCATATTTAAATATTATTAACAAAAATACATGCTGGGAAGGAAAACTGTTGCTTCATAAAAACATTGTGTAAACTTTTTAATACAAAAATGTAAGATAATATTAATTTAAATTTCATGCGATACCTTTATTTTACATTTCATTATTCTCAGAGCAAGGATTGCTGTGATGACACTTTGGATTGCACTGATTATTTTTGAAACAAGCACACTTTTTTACTCTATTACACGTTTGTTTGTTTTTTACACGAGCACTTTTTAAATCCTTGTCCAGAACCTCAACTTTGAGCTGTTGCAACAGGTCGAAGCGTTGTGTCAATATTTGGAACTTCTTCAATGGAAATTAATTCTCGCTGACATATACTGAATTGAAATCTAGAGTACAATTGTTTTATTCCGCCATCTCTAGTTTCTAATCCGAAAAACCCTTCTTAAAGCAGCTAGAACTGGTTCAAAGAACTTTCGAGCGACGTATTTCAAACTTTAACGATCAAGTAATCGTTATTCTATAGAATACCTAGTTAAATCGTAGAATTCAATAATTTCATATATGTACTTTAACTGACTTGTCAAGTTATTTCATGAAATACGTAGTTATTCTATAAAATAACGGATTTCACACTTAAACGGTGACATATACAAACATGTTAAAGATAATCTTTATTGAATACAGCAGAGTAGAGTGTTGTATGTGTGTAAGAAGTGTGAGTTAATTTACTCGAACACTCCACTTGAAACAGAACATTATTTATTAAAAGATTATGAATGAATGGACAGGTTGATGATATATATTTTATATATGAGTAAAGTTTTCCATGGAGTGTTCGGGGTTGTGCGGTCACTGATTAAGGGATTTAAGATATATCTGATCGCTTACTTGTGATCAGGTAGCAGCTCGTTGATTCGGCTCTTCCTCTTAAGATCTTCAGTTCGTTTTATCTCTCCTACGCTAGAGTTCTCGTCTAATTGCATTTAGCCTGACCAGAAAAGCTACTGAACTGTTTTTTGATAAAAATCGGTAAAAATAACAGCGAAAAAAATGCTTTTCTTGATTTACCAATCAAGTTCGATCCTTTTCTCTTTTTTTTCTTTTATGCAAATCACAAGAAAACCGAGCACTACTTAGTGCGATTTTAGTTTTACTCATATTTCTAAAAGCTAATGATTATTTTTGTGACTTTTACAAACGATACCAAAAAGAAACCATCTTGGATTACGATGGAAAACGGTTGGGAATTTAGATGCTGGCTAATCACAAGCAGTGATATCAAGATGGATCAATGTGCCCCGAAATGCCGCGTGTTTCCGGATTACGGTATCAATTCCAGGAGATCGAAACAATATTAAGAAGACCAGTCACAGTGCTCTCAAGGCAGGCCTTAATTACAAAAGGAGCTACTCCACTCGCAAATGCGCTCTCTTCTGCCTTAACCCGAGAGCTGTCGTGCGGGGCACAGAGTCACCCCAGGCTCATGAAATTTTTAATTCTGGGAAAACACTTTATTTGTTACTAATGATCTTATCAGTATCCACCTATATGACAGTTTTCATGTATACTAAAAAGTATTTGCCACATATTCCCCTCTTTTTTGGGAACTTGGGGTGATTAAACTTCCCAAACGACCACTTTTTTTTCTAAAATACTTTCTACATTTTCCGCCTGTAAACGCCTTAGTGGTTTTGATTGCTGTGTTGCACGACTCATTATGGTTTATAAATGTAAATGTGCAGAATATAAAGAAAGAAATGGACAACCGTTGGATGGAACTTTTTTGGATGAAGTTGAAACTGATCAAGCAAGAGTAGAGCCTGATGAAGGAATGGATATTAATACTGATAGCGAAAATAAATTTGAGAAAAGTGTTGAACATGAAACGTTTGAGTTGAAAAGAAAGTTTTCAAATGCTACCTAAAAAACTCCAAGAAAGATATGAAGCCAAAAATGTACCACAAAACACACTGCGCCTAGTCAAAAAGACCCAAGCGAGAAAAAGTTCTGCATGCTATTTGTCGATCATCAAAGGACAATAAAACTATAATAACTTGAACAAAATATGACAGTTTGGACAGCAAATAGTATTCTTTTAAGGTATCCGACTACGTTTGGAACCGTGATTTTGAAAAAGCATGTAAATGGATAATATTTATGATATTTAGTGTCACTTAGATTAGAAAATGTATATAAAATTGTTTTAAGATTAGTATATACAATAAAAAATTATTAAGTACAATATTTTGACAAAAAA
Source organism: Trichonephila inaurata madagascariensis (assembly GCA_019973955.1). Classification (NCBI taxonomy): domain Eukaryota; kingdom Metazoa; phylum Arthropoda; class Arachnida; order Araneae; family Nephilidae; genus Trichonephila; species Trichonephila inaurata. The sequence continues at coordinate 115,935 of BMAV01008369.1, read as the reverse complement.
ATTTACATAGAATGACCCATTTTCAAAATATTCTACTTTTGTGAAAAATGCTTCTATTACAATAATATTTTGCCTGTATATAGCTCAGACCTCTGTACAGAGGCTCAACTAGAATTTTTGAAATATATAACTAAGAAGTGGGTTTATCCATGTTTTACGACAACAGAGGGGAGAAATTTTAAGAAAAACGCCAATAATTATTTCAATTGGTTGTAACTCTGAAAATAATGTGAATTTTTCAAAAAA
>BMAV01008369.1:87681-113683 GCA_019973955.1 Trichonephila inaurata madagascariensis | reverse complement strand
ATAGTCTAATATATTTTTGTAGCAATATGATATGCAATCTATTGGATTTATACGGAATAAAGGAACGTTACGGAACAAACACTTTTGTCTGAAACTTAAAATAAAAGAAAAAAAAAAGACAAAAAAATAGTATTTAATTACGTGTATTAGTTGCACTTCTTGGCCCCCAAAATGCAACACCGGACTAGTTGCAAAGTATCACAGCCAGATTAAGGACAGAAATATCATACAGTACAAAGATGAAATAATTTAAAATACATCTTTCTGAAAAGTGAGGAATACAATGAAATCAGCCTGGGCACTGTCGCCAAGACTAGAAATAACCGTTTCTTCACACCAAAGCATTACATTAAAGAGACTGGATTCCCTGTTGCAGTATTTTAACTCATACACAAATCCATTTGTCAAACTCTAATACAGGAATGAGCGGACTTTTCCAGTGTACAAGCTACTTCTAAGGCTCATAATGTGTTGTGGTCCATGAAATGGAGAAGGTTTATTTATTCTGTATTAAAAGTATATGTTTTCTTTTCTTAGAGCTTGTTTTATACGTTGTATTAATCTTAAAATATGACAGATTATTATTTTTATTACAAAGTCACGAGTAACACAACATTGTCAAGTTGAATGCTTGAACAACTACTAGAGAGACTACTAGACCGTGGATGTACTCAATGCAGAGAGCTGAGAACATACGTGAATCAATGAATCTGAATCAACGTATGTACTTAATTTATACGCTATTGAGTCCCGGGCCATCGAAAGAGATAACATCAGCACGAGAATCCAATCTGGTGGAATCGCGCGGTGTAAGAGGATGTCTCAATAGCCAACTCCGTGCAATAGCGGGAAGTTTCGATCATCAACATTTCTTCTCCTACTCAATATACGTGTGGAGAAATATTTATAGCTGGTATTGAAGAATTTTTTTTTCGTTACACTTCTTTCGTTAAATAAAAAAAAATCAATAAAAAAAATTACGTGAATTTTTTCGATTCCGTTTTCGAATTCGTGTTCACCGTCCTTCGACGAACCCAGAACCTGAAGTAGCATACATTTAATATAATTGTTAAGTTATATTTTGAATTCCATTTAATCATTGTACTGTAAAATAATACCAATAGATATAACATACAGTGAAATATTAATCGTTTCATCCCATATTTCAAGGAAAAGCTGGAACAATACAGCATATTTCTAAGAATCCCATGAATAGATAATAAAATGGAAGCATACACCATATAAAAGAAAATAGCTTCCTTTACAAACTATTCAATATATTACTATAAATGACTCTCACATTGTAACGCCTAAGAAACAAGTCAGCAAGATTCCTATGAATTCAGTTATTTATTGTTTTCCACTTTACATTCGTTCTCTTTGAATTTAGATAGCCTTAAGCAATGATTGGCAGATGTTTCCTTTAGTCCGAATCCAAAAAGGATGGAATGTCATTTCTTAAGAAGTCAGTATTCAAGAATTTCTGATTTTCTAGGACATCCATTAAATTTCAGCAGATTCCTATAGAACAGACATCAATTTTCATCTCAAAGGACTTCACACGCTTCTTTCTTTCTTCTTTCTGGTTCTCGACTCGAGGTTCTTGATATAAATCTCGCTTGAGGTACTTTTGTCAACCTATGTATTGCTCTATGTATTTTATAGATATATCTCATGAAAATTCTCATACGGTGTACAAGTGCTTCCGGATGGAAGAAATTCATAGAATCAGAATATGTTACCTCACTCGCCATACGTAAGAATATTTTAGAAAATTATAATCTATATCTTGAATTTAAAAAAAAAAAACTCCATTTAACAATGGTACGCAAACTTGTTTGAAAAACAATACTACTGACGGAACGTTTCAACTACCATAAAAACAATTTATTCTTGCTTTGGAGGAGGAATGTTACTTTATAAGTGTCATTAAATATATCCTAATTATTTTTTTTTATGTTAGAATCATAATATTTTCTTTTTCATTGTTGCTATTCTACCTAATACAACATAATTTAGTTACAAGACGAAAAAGTAGTAATAATATTGATAAGTGAATTAAGGCTGTTTTCGGTTAATGTTAAAGCATAGGACCTGAATTTGGAACAATTTTTCAGATATAAAAGAAATGAAAAATTAATATGGTATTCTGGCTTCCCTATCCTTTAGAGAGCGGCATTTTTTATCATACTTCCCATTTTAATCGAGTTGATTCCTTTTTTCTGGTGTAAAATGTGTTTCGCAATTTTTATCCTATACTGTAATGTTAAATGGGCTTTGCCTTCAAGTATTAAAACAAAAAAGAAAGTATTCACGGAATATTTTGAAATTTTTAAAAACACTATATTGTTAACAGAGGTACGAGTTATAATACTGCAAATTTCCATGGAAATTGGGTCATTTTTCTATCTGAAAATGTGCTTCGCGTCTAGTTAGAGCTCTTGTAAATTTACCAAAGACAGCCTTAATATAATCCGTCATTTTTTTTTCGAAAGAAGTAAATTTAGAGAAGTTCCTTTTTACTTATTTTTTCTTCGAACTATTTTAGCGTAACCAAAAAGATGTAATAATTTGATCATTTGATAAATTTTAATGGAAACAATATATAACATTTATAAAAGAGTAAAGCAGAAAGCTTTCGGATGTTGTAGAAATGCAGGTTTGGAAAGCGGAAACATGTAGAATAATCGTGAATTAGTAATGCAAATACATTCAAGAAAAATTAAGACACCCGTAGAAAACATAAATAGGTGTTTATTGCTTTAAAAACAATACTATAATGAGACAGAAAACAAATAAATACAGTCCCCAAGGTATATCAAATGCAAAACTTATTTTTCTATTTTTAGCGGAATATTTAAAGTGAAATAATCATAAAGGGAATTATTTTCATTTTGTGTTAAGCCAATTTCTTATCATCTATTTAAGATAGTATTTTTCATAAACTTATTTCAAATATGAGCATGTTTTACATTAACATCGTTAGCAAAAATAAATAATTTCGAAGAAGTACAAAAAGATCATTAGTGGAATGATATTTCTCATAGGATGAAAGAAATTATCTATTAATTTACTTTTTTCGATAAAATCATAAACATTGTGGTTAAGTAAAAGTATTTAATACTACAATAAAATGATATTTTGTGCAGCTGATTAAAAAATTGTAAGCAAAAAATTAAGAATGCTTTGATTTTTTTTTCTATTTTAAATAAAAGACAAATACAATAATTTTTGCTTAGTTATATACGTATATATATATGTATGTAGGTATGTATGTATGTATGTATGTATGTATGTATGCATGTATGTATGTATGCATGTATGTATGCATGCATGCATGTATGCATGCATGTATGTATGTATGTATGTATGTATGTATGTATGTATGTATGTATGTATACATATACATAGGGTGTCCCAGGTTCATAGGGACAAACATTCAGGAGAGGTAGGAGACATCATAAGGACTAAGATTTGCATAGAAACCCATGAGCTTAAATGTCTTCGTTCACTACTTGATGGCGTTTTTCACAAGAACGTGTAAATTAACAGACTTGCATTACATCAATTATTTGAGCTCTCATCACCCGCAGAGGAATAAGGAACGTTCCACAAACACCAAGCTGGCAGATATGCACCTGATTCATGGATTTGCAGAAGGAAATGCATGACCAGGAGAAAGATTGTACAGATAAAAATTCCAACTGGCTACGGTATGCTATACATTTTGTTTTGGATACCCTGGCCCTAGCTTAATATGTCTATTACCCCAAAATGATTCCTATTCACAGAAATTGCGAAACAAATTAGCAAACATCAGGCAGTCCGGTGCCATATATGTGAGTACCTTAAACGATACAATGTTTCTGTTGATCGTACATTTCTTTCTGTAAATCAAGTGTATATCAGCCAGTAAGGTGTTCGTAAAACTTTCCATACTACTTCTATGCTAGCAATGACAGCTTTTAATCGATAGAAGTGATGCAGGTCTGTAAATTTCAATGCTCTTGTGACCATGGGCTGCTATGCAAATTTCATCATTATGATGTCCCCTATTTCCCTTTAAAGTTTTCCCCTATTAACCTGGAACACGCTGAATATAAAAATACATCTTAAACTTCTTAAAAAATCTTGAAAATTGAACTTAAAATAATTAAAAAAGTTTCCCTGTTTAAAATTTTAGCAAATTAAACACCAGATTGAATTATGTATGTTGCATATTTATTACATTTTAAAAGATATTACTGATGGTATTAAACACTTTCTGCCATCACATGAAAGTAAAGAAAATGTTTTGATTTAAATAAGGCTACATAAACTATGAACATATTTCAGTTTTGGATTGTGTCATAAGACGTTGTAGAACAACTAAAATACCTTCAGATTTTGAGCATTACATTATCGAAAATATATTTATTAATGAAAAGAAAATAATCAATGCAATTTACTGTTTAATCCACTCTAACATTTTTTTATATCTTATATATGAATTTCATTAAATAAGTATACTTCTGTTTGATAATCTTTCTTAAAATTAATGAAAGACATTTTTATCTTAATTTTCAGTAATCAACTCTTATTATTGTTTTACAAAGTTTCTCACACAAAGTCAGTTCTGTGATATTTGCTTAAGCACTAGAAATCATTCTTTTATATTTAGATTACATTAAGATATGCTTTAAAAAGAAGTTCGCGAGTAAAATTATAAAATATATGGAGAAAATATTTATAGTTTATAGACAATATTAATTTTCAGGACAAAAATTATCTTGCGTTTTTTCCTTTCTTTCTTTTTTTCCCCTTTCCTTTTCTTTCTTTCTATCTTTTTTCCCCTGATTCTCGATTTGAAGATATATAAAAAACTGGGTTTATGATGTAAACCTCACTTGAGGTGATATTGTCAACTTCTTTTATCGTTCTTGGTTTTTTCTTTAAAAATCGAGAATAGAAATTTGTTCTACACTTCCAGAATAACAATATTGATAGATGCTTTGCACAAAAGAATATTTGGAGGGTAAAAAAAAAAACAACCTGTGATATATATCTGTCTGAATGTCAAAATTTCGAAACTGACTATTTCTTTTTTAAAAAAAGCAAAATTAAGGAAAAAATTAATCCATTTTCTCTAATTTGAATACAATAATTTCCCTTTTTTTAAGTATTTCAGTAAATTACGACACATGGTAATTTTTACAAGTGATATTAGATGATAAGTACTTTAGAACAAAGGAATTTAAAAAAAAGTATTTTTGACCAAAAATATTAAGTTTTTAGTCAAATACTGAAAATCCCGCTATTTTTCAAATATTAAAAAAAATTATTTTGTCTCCAAATATCACACTAACGGATCAATTATTAAATAATCTCAAAATATGAAATAGGTAAAAAATTTTCGCCTAGTTAAGAACTTGAAATTCTTGTAGTATAACAATATATTTCTTAAAAATATGTTCAGGGTTTTTAAATACAAAAGCATAAAAATAAAAAGTATTGAGTTTAAGAAAATAATTTCATCATTAGATATTAAAACCATTTAAAACAGTGTAAGAAAAATAGATCTGATAAGGGATTCATAACATAATAACATCATTCTTTCAAATAATTTGAAAATAATTTTTGTAGTATTAGATACATCCCTTGTTTCAATATCAAATACTTTAAAGTACATGATTTTTTTTTTATGAAGTTGCGTTTAAAAATCTAGTATATAACAAATTGTGAACAAATATTTCCTAAATTAATAAGTTATTAGTCCAACAGTTCGAAGTTGCATTTTTAAAAACAAATATTTCGAATTTATATTCCATGAACAAATATTTTATCTTGTGTATTTTTTTTTAGAAAAAAAAAGAAGCATTTGAATATAAATCAATTAAAATCTCTTAGTTTCTTAGTTTGAACATCCATTGGTAAATAGGAATTTTAAGCACTGTTAGAACTAGCTATGGATTCTAACTTATTTCGCAATTTGAAGGTATTTCATTAGTGCCGTTTTGTTTAATTGCATATAATTGCTTAAGTTAAAGTATTACAGTGTCCCATATATTGGTGTTTCAAATAACTTTATCGAAAATCATTAATACTTCTTACTTTTTTTTTTAGTTACCTCATGGAATTACTTAAATTATCTATTAAAAATAGGCGATTTGTTGTACTCATTTTACTGTTTTTGTTGTTACCAATGCCACCTGATCGGCAAAGGCCAGATCAAGGCCCCCGAAATTCATCATGGTAGAGGGCTAAGTGACGCCAGTCGTAGCTTTGAGCACCATAATGGTGACAGAACGATTTAGCTCGTTTCACCCGAATTTTGAGGGAGAAAATCCTGGGGATTGTGAGGGGCCTCCCACCTCTCTTCCCCTTCCACCAACCTCACGAGAGGACTTGCGGCTCGACGGCTATTTAGAGTACCCCCATGCCGCGAAGGCACTATACATTTACAAACATCCATGTCTTCTCCGGGATTCGAACCCAGACCCAACGGCACAGCAGTCAGCGTCGCTAACCACTATACCTGATGGGAGACATTTTACAGTAAATATAGAAAATAGATCAAATATGTTCCAACAGCATTCTTGAGAAAACGTTTTTACTGCATCGAACTAAGCTTCAATTTTAAATAAAAAAAAGTATTATGATTTGAGCTTTAATAACGAATCAGGATATTGTGGAAGTTAAATTAGTTCCACAGGTTATGTTTAATTCGTTTTTATATTTTATAAATTACAGTAAAAACTTATATATGATATAAAATATATTAAAATATCATGTTTTTATTACTCTTTCATTTAAAGTCCAATTAATGCAAGTTTAAAACTGTATTAAAATGATTCATTGTGTGTAATGGGTTTAATGACAGTTAGTAATAATTTATTTAAAAACATTTTTCGTGTGAGCAGTACCTGAAGATTCGGCAACAAAAGAGAGTTTTTTTTTAAAACTCGGATACTAATTACAAGGTAAACTTGGTAAACATGGGCATATTTAAAAAAATCCATATTTCTCGTAATGGTTTTCAGTTGATGTATTAGTACTGCGACATTGGTAATTCTCGGGACCAATGTGTGATAAGTTTGTGTTGTAGTGTGGTTCAAACAGAAGTGCAAACAGACCATTTCTAATGTAACTACAACTACCTGATACTTCAAATTGGGGTTGTTGTTATATTTTTATTATCTTACTTAAGAGTTTACACTCAAAATTATAATTAATTTTGCATGAAACATATAAACGTCTGTACTATTATGTGAATGTAGTATCCGTTGGTGGGATTAGGTTCTTTTTTCCACTACAACAGCAGTAATTTCAACTATTGAATAATGTCACTAGTGCAAGTATAGGCTGTAAAACTAAGAGTATAATATGGGCAGTACTGTGTGAAATTTGAGGAAGTAATGCTTTCCAACCCTACTCCTGGACCATCCTTTTGTCCTACATGTCCTTGAGTCCATCTTTCTACAAACCTCTTTCTTATATTAACTTAGGCCAAATTGCAGGATCACATAGCTCATCTATTGTCACTACGGAGTTCAAAGAGTCCGCAGCAGCATTTGTGGAGGAACTAAGTCTAATTACAACACTGAAAATAACCTGCGGAAGAAGTAAGAACGTTACAAGAGAGCTGACATCGCATAAGGTCTGGCTTCTATGAAAAAATTTAACAACGGAGGTCATACAGAAGGGGTAGGGGGCAAAACGCAAAACAACAGCAAGTGCCAGCAAATGGAATGTACTCTGCATTTGTCCTGTTTATGGTGTTATCTATTACACTGAAAATCAAGGACAGGAATGGTTGCAATGTTACTATTCTTGTTCAACCTGGTTCCATGAGAATTGTGTCTAATTAGAGGGTGACTCGTTCTATTGTAAGGAGTGTAGCATATGTTACAAGTTCTTATTAACTTATATTTCTTTAAGTTTGTGATAAGTCGTGTTAATTAAATTGTTTATCTTATTTCCCTATTTAATTATTTTTAATTATATACAACACTTGGGCACGTTTTGTGATACAATTTGTTCAACAACAAATGTTTAAATTTACTTCTTATCATTCTCCAAATATGTAATTTGTGTTAAAATGCGTTTCCGTTTGAAAAGGCAGATTAAGAGATGACAGTTTATATTATCTTTTTTTGTAATGCTACCTGCTCATATTTCCGGCAAGTGTGCCCATATCTCCTTAACTTTTAATCAAATATGGGCAATTGCAGAATTTGTTGCAGAACTTCTTTACACACACACAGCAACAAGGTTTGTTCATATACCATAGAAAGACCATACTATAAATTTTGAAATATCTTAATTTAGAGTAAATGGGAAGTGTTTTAATAAAGTATATTTTTAATAAAGTATTTTTGTGCTTATGTTCACCAAGTATACTTCATAGTAAAATTATGATGATAAATACAATATGGATTTCAAACCATTTTGTATGGCTGTAGTTAATTTTTTTCCCCTTTTAATGATTTTTCCAAAACAAATAACTTTAGTATAAGTTAACATGATTCATTGTAACAGTCCATGGCAATAAGATAGTATCTTTGTCGTCAGTTTTCTTCCAGGTGTTTGATTTAATGACTCGCCTTAAATGGTAGCTGTCTCCAAATGAGACTACTTTCATCGACGATGAATAATTGGTCAAGTGATATGCCTAATAAATGTGTTTTTTTTAAGTTAGGCATATCATTATCATATTCAAATAATTCTACTCCACCTATTCACTGGTAATTAGTTTCATAAAGCTTTTTAAACATATCTAGCCAACCTTCGCTGCTATTCAAAATCATATTTTTCCTATCCGCAATCATTTTATAAAATTATTCCAATTTTGCTTCAAGATTGTTATGAGAAATCTCTAGCATGTGATAATTTCTCTTTTCGGAACCAAGACATAGGTACTTATTCCACTTTCAGAAGCTAACCATTCCTTAGAATTGTGCCGTTATTAGGTTCATTATCAATCTATTTTAAGAAATTTTCAATATTTAAACGAATTTCTAATCAGTGATAATCGTATATGAGCTAATGAAATATGGGATATGTAGAATAGTTGTGTTTCTGTTTTTTGTTTTCGAGGTTTTTAAAATGTCCCACTTGTCAATAGTGAGAATTAGTGTTAATTAACGTAGGACTATAAAGCAACATTTAGGCTATTGGAAACGAATTTCTTAAGTTTGAGTCTCGGTCAAGTGAAGAGGATGACACCTGGGTTGGTATCCCCTTCCCTGAACTCCCACACCCCACCATCGGGAGAACTATTAAACTCGAAAAATTTCACGTGCATTAGCCACTTTATTTGGTGTGTCTCAGTGCCACCGGGAGTTGATCCCGCTACATAACAGCCACGAGGTTTTGTCCATAACTACTAGGCTACCACGGCCACTTCAATAATGAAAGAGTTATAAGCAGGGTGACTCACAACCAGACTGACAAAATTTTAGAGTGTATAAGGGCTACAGAGAAGGCTAGGAATCCCATAGGAATGCAGGGTTACAAATGTCGTAGTTGTAAACTATGGTGCAAAGAGGCAGAGATAAAGTACAGAAACATAGACACATTAATAGGACAGAAAACATTTTTTTGAAAGGCTGTACAACGTGTTCAAAAGAGTAAGGACTTCTTCTACGGTCACACAAAGGATCTGGTGTATGAGACTCCCGTCCCTTCACTGGAGGACCTCATCGCTCAAATATCTGTAGCTACTGGGAGTATTGTTGACATGCCAGGAACATTCCAGAGCGAAAGGAATTCCATGCAGTGCCACTGTCAGGCTAGCCAGACGACTTCTGGCCGTAATTTTGAGTCCATGCTCTAGTACAACCTTTCAATAAAATATTTTCTGTTTCATTAATGTGTTGCTATTTCTGTTCTTTTACTCTGCCTCTCTACGGCATTTACGACCCTGCATGCCTATGTGATTCACAGTCACCTCTGTACCTAGTACACACCCTGCAAGTTTGTTGGTCTGGTAGCGAATCGCCCTGTATATATATGTTTAATATGGTTTTGACATAATGAACTCCCGTCATTCAAATAGACTAAAAAAATTACAGAACTCATTTCACAATCAACGAAAAGCAACAACAAATACAATACAAGGGAAAATACTTATAATAATGGAAAGCGTAAACGCATTAAGAGATTGTTTAGGACAGTAGTTGTTTCAACTGTAAAATAATGAGTCATTGGCTAGTATAGAAAGCAGCATCGTTTTTGTAATTTGCGTACACACGAGAGCCCGAGCACACACATATACATAATGTGTGAGTGTGTTTGTGAGTTTGAGTCTGCACTCGCATGTGTGTTATAAGCCATTAAAAACTAATTTTTTTTTTCAAAATTCAGAAATAATTAATCTTTATGAATAATTATAGTACCATACATAAAATTCAAATATGTTTGTCCCATTTGTTTATTACCTTAATTATAAAAACATTTAAAGCAATAATGAAATACAATACTGTATATACTTTCAGATAACCTTAAATACCTGAAATAAGGAAAAATAAATTAAATGCACACAATTTTAGCAAAGGCAAATTATTTCGAAGTATACTGCAGCCACATGCATATGAATCTAAAGGAATTTCAATGCACATAGATTTCGCAGCAAAAGTCTAGATGATAGAAATTGAATTACAAAAATTAGGAATTCTCACTGATTAATTATATATTACCGCCATTCTAAGAAGCTATACAAAGGTTATTGGCAATAGATCTCGTAATTTTTAAACCATAGTTAAGTAAAAAGGACTACAACAATCAAACTTAAGAACTCAAAGGTTTGAAAGGCACCAGACTCTCTAAATCCCTACAACCTGTAGTTTCCAGAGGATTCAAACTCGACAGAAATACTACTAATCTCGAAAAAGACCATTGGGTGACCGTAGCCACAAAATTTTTAGGTCGTTCTAGATAGAGAATCAGCGCAATAATCCTGAATCTTATTACAGTATTTGGTGGTTTTGAGCATAGTATAATTTTTGTTTGGCGTCCACAGTTCACAACTAGTGAATTGTTGCTTGAATGAATAGAATATTCAAGTATTTTCTTATGGAAAGGCGTTTTTTGTGTGCATGCAACTATTTCAAAACACTGAATGATGCGATATTTTTTTCAGGTGAAATTTCAAAATACTTATCATTTTTTATAAACATTATGTGCATCACATCATATTGAAAAACTGTGTTATTCTTAGGCTTTACATCATCGTTTCTCAAACCAGGGGGCGCCCCCCCCCAGGAATGTGTGATAACCCTACAAAAAGGGGGGGGGCGAGTATATCAAAAAGTCGAAAATAAAGAAATTATTGAAGAAATTATTAATTTATTGAAATGAAGCAAAACAAAATATTTACATTCTGACACAATAAATAGTAATAATTATTATAATTATAAATGTATCAGTACTGCAAAATATATTTGATATAATTATTTTATCAATAGTTTATCAAGAACTAATTTAATAATTGCTGTTGACTCCAATTGGCATGTATTGCAGAGCAAAGGTTTTCACACAAAGGAAGCTTAAATATTAGATATTCTCCCTCTAATTTTTTTCTTCTATTTTTAGCTGAGATCTATATTTAATCTTTAAAGCAGCCACAGAAGAAAATCTGTTTTTACAAAGGTAGGATGTTGGAAATATAGGATTGGACTTTAGAAATAAATGATTGAAGAAATAAACATTTAATTTAATTAAAACATATTTTACAATGAGTTCCAATTTAAAAATCCAAATGGAAAAGTAACATAACACTTATCCTATTGCTTAAGCCTCCTTACTTAAAATATATATTACTTAAAAGCAACATATACAAAATTTAAAACTTACCTTGATAATCTGTATGGTTTTTAAAAAAGATCGTACTGCAATTTTAGCGAGAAATTCTATTATTATTGCATTCAATACATTGTAATTGTAAGATGGGTGTGAAGAAAATACTGATTGAAAATTAGGTCGCAGGTATTGAAAGCTTGAGAAGCACTGCTATACGGTAATCTAAAATATGTGTTAAATGCATTATCCAAGTAAAATGCAAAAACTTCTTTTTAGTATCTTTAACAAACATTTTTTTAAATACTATGCAAGGTGTCCCAAATATAGGATCCAAAAGCAATGTATAGTTTACGAGAAAATTACGAAAAGCAAAGAATGGAGTCAAATGTGATGAATCCCTTCAATGAAGAAACAATAGTGTTGGAATCGTTTGTCTTTAGTATTACATTCTAGTTTTGCTTGGAAAGTAATACATTCTTTTTTTATTTTGACTGGCATTTCAGCAACTTTTAATTACAAAAAAAAAAAAAAAAATCAATAAGTACTTTTATCTTGATTTAAATAATTCCGTAAGCATCCTCCTTCGAGCTCTTATCTTACAAGCTACTAAAATATTTGACTTATATTAGCCTCATTGTGTAAATTAACCAGAATTAAAAAATTGCTTTTATGAAACTTCGCCTTTGCAAACTCGACACCAATTCAGAGTTTCTATTTATCTAAAAACTATTATATTCCCTGAAGCGTGACCGAAAAATTATTATCTTTATGAATTCTTAAGACTGTCTGGAACTGGGAAGTCACTTTAAGAGTAGTTTAAACATAAATATAACTTTCTAAGGAGAGAAGAGGAATATTTGCTTTTAAGCAGCTTTTACCTATTAAAAAAGTTAAGGAATAGGACCTGGTTCTGAATTCGATACATTTTCCAGACAACAAAAGGCTCCAAAAGAAAAATTAATTTTTATATTATGATTTCGCTAGACATATTTAGAGCATATTAGATTACTAATTATACAGTATTTATCCACAAAAAAGTTGTGTTAAGTATAAAGCATTTCTTAATGCATGAAAGAGAATTAAAACAGTATGAGAATAAGTGTATATGAATTAGGACAGTGCTGCTCAAACTTTCAAAATTTGCGACCCAATATTGAACCTCAAGTTTCATCGCGCCCCCCTCCATATAAATAATAATGTATTGAGAGAGAGAGAATTCAATAATATACTTTGACACAAAAGCTACAATACTACTTAAGCCTCTTAAGTGCCACCGGGGTATATATAATCGTCTCGCTCAGTCAAAGTATTGAGTTTCTGGACGTATATATACGTTTTTCCGAAGTGTGATCTTTTTTGTGCACTGTTATCCATAATATTATTCAGAAGGCTTTGAAATGCAATAAAAGGACCTTGTCAGTGTTTTAGAAGGATATACGTATTTAAAAGGATTTGCTGATTTATTTCTTTTCTCCCCAATCCTCCCCCCCCCCAAAAAAACCCCCCATCTCATACGGGGGTTAACATGGAAAACGGGGGCATTGGGGATCAAATCAATTAACTTTTTATCGGCAGTTAAGGGATTACCTATAAACCGTACAAATTTTCAAGATAAGTGTTAATACATTTCCAAAGGGTCACTGGTAATTACCAAACTTGTTATTAACAATATTGTTAAATTAAATTATAAAATACAATGCATAGTACTGATACATTTATAAGTGTATTATATTTGTGTAAATGTGTACTTTATTTTTTATTATGGTAGAATGTATTTTGCTTGTTTACTTTCAGTAAATTAATAATTTTTTTAAAATAATCCTTTGTTTTCGACTTTTCAATATGCTCGCGCCCCCTTCGTAGAGTTATTATGCTCCCCTTAGGAGGGCGTGCCTCACAGTTTTGAATAACATGAGTTAGGAGAAATTTTTATATTTAAAAAAAAATATAAATGATTATTCACTGGATCTTAAAATGATTTATTATTTAAAATAATATTTTAAACAATGAAATTCCCTTAAAATATAAGAATGTTAGTATATACATATTTATCTTAGCTATAAATTTAGCATCTGATACCTTTAAACAGAGTCTTACAAGCATTTCTTTTTGCAATCCCTCTCAAATGTTCATCCATCAAACGAAGGCAGATGTAGCTATAATTCTTATCTTACTTATTTCATTAAAAGGGAAGTGATAAGTAGTGAGTACTTCAAGCTTCTTATCTCGAGTAAAAACACGCTAGTTAAAAGAAAATAAATTAGATTAACACGAAAGACAATTAAAAAACACAATATTAGAGAACTGGGTAAGTTGGCGATGTTAACTATTAAATAATTTTAATACATTCTATTTTTAAGGTACATTGTTTTTTCTTGCTTGTTTCCTAACTAGGGGTTTTTAAAGCAATGTTCCTAGAAAGATAAACTTTTATTTTAATACAATCAAAATTATTTTGCAACCCTTAAAGAGTAAAGCAAGAGGTTAATAATAGCCCTGCACTGGTGCAAGATAATACGTCTGAGATGCGTTGGATACAAGTTTACTATCCAAAAGTTTTGGACTGTACAGTAATGAATCAATATCATGTATATTTTCATGAACAGTGTGTAATGAAAGGACAATTTTGCATAAAAGTTGAGTTCATAGCAAACAATAATGCATTTTAGAATCATTTTTCAAATTAGAAATTATACAAGTTCTTCTCCTTCTATGTTGGGGAAGTCTTTGCGCTACCATATGAGGAATTTGAAGTTCTCTATGCAGTTTTCTGATGTAGGATCAACATAGGGATCAGCAAACAGAAGAAACTATATTTTACATCCTCCTTCATCCGTACGATTATCTGCGATTTGCTGCATCAAAATGATACTTTTTAAACACAGCCATAAATGTTGCTCTACCCGAAATTATTTTGCTTAATTAAATACATTAACGAATATAGCTTTTTTGAAAAAAGCAGTACTCAGTACCTCTCAGAAATCTATTTGTCAGTAATGAGTCACTAATAATAAATCCATTTTTAACACTAATTCATCTGGTCAATAATTTTTTAATATGCTATGATCCTATGTGAGGCCCAATGGCTGAGTGGTAGTGTATCGCGCATCCACACCACAGGTCCGGGGTTCAAATCCCGGGCTGAGAAAGGTCGACTTAGCCTTTCATCCCTTCAAAGGGTCGATAAATGAGTACCAAGCTTGCTTAGAAACTGAACACTGGGGGGTTTCACGTCAGACTGACCACTTGACTAAAACATCTTCACATGCACCCAGCACCTAAGGTCACGTAAACTGAGACAGGTACAATGGGCATTGGTACTCATGTGCTGTTGCTCCACTGAGTTCAGTTCAGTTTATGATCCTATGTTGCCAGCTCGTTAAAACAGCATCCTTCATATTCATATATGTGTGACAGTATTTATGAATATTTTAAGTTATGGTTGCTGCTGCAGCCAGATTCTTTCAAAAACAAATTAAATATACTTTGAAAGAAATATCAATATGTTACATCATAAGTATACAGCAATATCCTGAACTTCGCGATAGGTGAGACTGAGTGATAACTTCGTAAATCTCGAATTCGCATAAATAGGGGTATGTTTTCGTATATATATATATATATATATATATATATATATATATATTTGGGACGGAGACGAAAGAAAATAATAATTTAGAAAAAAAAAATGTTAATAAATTCTTAAATAACAAAAGTACAAAATAACAAACCAAAATTCTTTTGAGGTAGAAGGAATGTGAAGCCGCGCCTCTCTCGCGAGCACCTAGATGTGTGGAGGGGGAGGGAAGAGAAGAAACACTTGACATGAATCAACTAAACTATTTATTTCAACAATAAGAACAAATACAATTTCAACTAATAGTATTAAGAGAATGTCTCAATAAAAACTGTGAAAGTGGAGCAACGACATTAAAACGTGAGCGATTAGGCGACTAACAAACTTGATCCTTATCTTAATTAAGGATATAACCTATTATCCGATTTAATCTAATCTTAATTCAAACTTAGTGAACAATCGTCGTTTTAAGGTTTCCTTCTAATAAGAATCAAAGCACTCTAATTTTAATATTATACCTTTAGTAACAATCTCACCTGTCTCGAGTATATCTTCGCTCCTTCTCTCTCTCTAGCTAGAAAACCTCACCTATATTTATAGTAAGTTAATTTACATATCACAATTATCTTCTTCCGATGGGTTGGTTGTGAATAATGCGAATTAATAGCCCAAAGATTTTCCAAGAGGTCTAATTAGAAGATCGCGTATACATCCGTCACAAAGTTTTCATAAAATCTAACAAGTAGTCTGCTGGCTCAAAGATTTTTTTGCTCCCTCAATATTTCCTTGTAGTATACCAATAAGTTTTTTTATTTCTTGTTTTGTTCAAAAAATATGTTCTTCGTTGGAGTCTGTATTTTCTAAAATTTGTAATACTATTTCAATAAAATTGAGACTCGTCAGATTACCAACCATCATTCAATCTTCTGATTGAACTGGATCTAAAGACTCAAGTTCTTCAATGCCTTGCTCTTACTCGTGCATTTATATGCGTTCATCTATTGTCAGCTCCTGATTGTTGGAATCCAACAATTCTAGAACGTCATCACTATCCCCTTCTGCATTTATTTGCCTGCCAAGATCAATAACTTCTTCAATCAAATTAACAATTCCATCAGGCTATGCCAATGATAAAAAAAAGAAAAGAAAAAAAAAAAAGACACAAATTGACAAAATTTTAAAACCGCCTAACTTTGGGTAGCATGAGTCGAGGTATTACTGTACTGTAAAATATAGGTACAAAAACTATATTCAACACAGGCTTACAAATAATTTATTTCTGCTCAGATTTTACGTTTCTTCAGGAATTTGATGTTCTATTTGATGTATTATTTCTTCACTTCATATATTTGACTCTAGTAATCGAGTTCATGAATAAATCAAGGCATGGAAAAAAATAAAGTTCAGCGTTAGTGAAAATGGTGAGCTCCGTTGCCTATCGCATGAATCTTAATATCAATCACTTAATATTAAAAAAGTTCCATAATATTTTTAAAAAATCAATGATCAATTCATTTTATAACAATTGTAATTTGCATAAGCAAATTAATCATTTAATTTTCTTAGATTTCTCCTTTGGAGTCATTTGTTTCCCGTTCATTAAAACTAATATATCTAAGATGATAGGTAATGAGGAAATATTTTAAGGATATTGACACACACATACAGATAGGTATTAGAGTTTATTGATTGGGGGGGGGGATTAAATATTTACAAAAGTTCTGGATTAAAACACGTTGTAGACATTGTTTCGCTAAATACTTTTCTTGCATTCGGAAGATAAATGAAGTGTAAATATTGATCCATAAATGAAGTGAGCTTGTTGGGTTTTAAGTAAATCAATATATTTGTCAAGTAAAAATTAACAAATACTTAAAATAAAAAAAATATTATAAAAAAAAAAAAATAAAAAAAAAAAAAATTATATTCGAAAAACTTCACACTTCCATTACATATTTGTCCTACCATTCAAAAAGAGGGAACTGATGATATAAATTGATTTTATCTTCTTCGTATCGCTTTCACTGAACTGGACCTCTCCCAAAAATGAAACAGAAGCTCTGCGGACAATGGATTAACTCAAATTTGTCCCTAAAACTTTCCCTTCTTTCTGGTTAAACAAACACACTTTACGTTGCCATCATTTATCTCAATTCTTTACATCGAATTTCTCACTGTATTTTTGGACACAACTCGAATAAAAGTACGAAATGGAGGTTGATATATTTTATCTATACAAGTAAAATAATATTTTAACTCAAAAATGTCGGAATTCGTCTTCAAAAATGGTACAAACATTATTTGTTTCTTTAACTTTGCTTCCATTGAATACTTTTCACATAACATCAACAATTAAGCTATTCTGATAAACTCCAAAAGGAAATATTTAATGTTCGTCAAAATTTACCATAGAAAGTTGTGAATGAACTGATATTTCAAAAAGTTTACTGTGGCGCTCCTGTTTCACAGAGCTCAATTATGTGTGGAACGGAAATCAAGCGATGACGAGCATACTCGTCTGTCACACAGTAAGTGTCTATGTTAAAATATAGAACAAAAAAAGATGGGTTTATTTCAAAAAAATTAGCCTTGGTTTCTGCAGATATAGGTTATTTTGTCTAAAAGTAATTAAAAAAAAATCTGCTAAGGAATTTTGTTCGGTTGTTGGTTTATGAAGATGCTGTATGTTGATCTAGAAATTTCATGAAACTTGCTTACTATACTGCTGGCCACAGTAAATGCAACACCCTGAAGGAAGCATGCAAATAACATGAAATTTACAACATGCATTAGCGGAGGTGAGATATGAAAATGATTAGAATTTCAGCGCAGACACACATCACGCGCGCCTGTGGCGTCACCTCAAAGCACTATTTAAGGTATGGAGATTTCGACGATTTCAAGTTCGAAAATTGTGTTTTTCTTGTGGTGTTTTCAAAACACGATCAGTTATGTCTCAAAAAAACAAGAATCAGCTTATGATCAAGTATCCAAGTTCGACAAAGGAAGGATAGTGGCCTACCGAGAATGTGGATTATCTTTCAGAGAAATCGGTAGTCATGTTGGACGAAACCAAACAACTGCAATGCGGATATATGACCGTTGGATGCAGGAGGGTACGACTGACTGACGTGGTCGATCGCATCCACCTCAGTGCACCACTTCACGTGAGGGCAGGCAAAATGTGCGCATGGCAGCGATGGATCGCTCAGTCACATCACGAACCATAGCACAGTACATTGAGTCTGTAACGCATCATTCAGTGTCTGCGCGTACCATTCGACGCCGTTTACAGCAGTGTGGTCTGTCCGCAAGACGTCCATTGCTTGGTCTACCCTTGACGCAGAACCACAGACGTCTACGCAACCAATGATGCAATGAAAGAAGGATGTGGGTGACAGAATGGAATGAAGTAGTCTTTACTGACGAATCACGCATCTGTCTGCAACACCACGATGGTCTGATTCAAGTCTGGAGACACCGTGGAAAGAGGATGCTGAACAGCTGCATTATTCACCACCACACTGGTCCTGCACCGGGTATTATGATATGGGGCGGTGTTGGATATCCCTTTCGCACTCCTCTAGTACGCATTACCGGTACTTTAAACAGCCAACGCTACATCTCCGAGGTGTTGGAGCCAGTTGTCCTTCCTTATCTTCAGGGCTTGGCCACAGCCATATTTCAACAGGATAATGCACGACCACACGTGGCACGCATTGTCCAAAGGTTCTTCGTCAATCACCAGATTGAATTGCTTCCCTGGCCGGCTCGCTCTCCGGATCTTTCACCAATAGAAAACATGTGGTCCATGGTTGCTCAACGATTGATCCAGATTATACCCCCAGCGGCCACACCAGATCAACTTTGGCAACGTTTGGAAGCTGCTTGGTCTGCTGTACCCCAAGAGCACATTCAAAGTTTCTTTTAATCAATGCCGAGGCGTGTGGCAGCGGTGATCTCCAACAATGGCGGCTACTCTGGCTACTGATTCTGGCAGGAACTACACTTCACAGAAGTCTATAAATTTAATCTTTTGATACTTGGTCAACATGTTATCTACAAAATAAATTTTGTTTTGCTATCTCTTGTCTTTCTTGGTGTTGCATTTACGGTGGCTAGCAGTGTAGAAAGAATCCTCGACTTTCTCATCCCAATAACTTAACTGTATTTAAAGCAGAAAGGCAATGGATCTTCACTATATTGTTAGCACATGGTTGCAACATCAAGCAATTGACATTTATACCACTCTATAGGTAGGCAAATTTGTGACAGCAAATATCAAAGGACTCTGCGCCTGTTCGGTTCCACGCATTTGTCCAATAGCTGATCACACCTGAAAGACCTTATAATAATTCAACTTTTGCCTTTGTCTATTTTAGGTTAACATCAAAAAACATTATCATCGCGCATAAAAAAATTTGCTATGCGAACTTATAAGCTGTTTCATATCAGGTGCATACGGGGACACATGACCTCATCTTTAATTTTTTATATTTTTTACTTATTTGTTTTACTCCTTGCTGGCCTTAAAATATTACCAACATCTTGAAACTGAGAATGTGTTTTCTTTTATTCAAAAATTGCATTTTAAATAGCCAATGGTTACTACTTTTTGCACATGACGAGTATATTCGATATGACACAAAATCCTGCCTGACGAGAATACTCGTCAATATCAGTTAGTTGGTTAAAGCTTTTGCTGCCAGTATTTGCTCTCGAATGATATTAAAATAACTGAAAAAGATAAGTTAGCGACAGAGTGAAAGGTAAAGTTTCATATGAAAATGTAAGTAAAAATATGAATAGTTCTAAATAGAAATTATTATAATGAATATGTTGATCTATAGAATAGTTCAACTACATAAAAGTTGTATCCAGTTATTTCATTTTTATATGCCTCGCATTTAAATTTGAGTTAATGAAATGAGGTAAAACCCTAATTGCATTTCCAAGTAGTTAAGATAAATTTAATGGTTCTAAAAACAATATTTAACGTCGAAAAGTATTACGTAAATTTTGTTTGGATAGACTAGTCGAAAAATTAAAGAAGAACGGAAAAGTTATAAAGGATATAAAAGTTTTATGAGCAATGAAATAAATGTTAATAAGATAAAATATTAATTTGCTTTTTAGGTAAAAATATAACAAATATAAAAACTAAGAGCAGACAGTTTTTTATCGACTGAAATTAGGCTTCAGCTAATCATGTTCTTTATAAAAAAAAGAACAAATTAAAATATTTAAAATTATTTTTAGTTATAATTGTTTGACAGAAGGTAAAATTGATTGCTGCAAAAAAATAGCATTTTAAAACAACTATAACAACAATTATTATACGTACAATTTATCAAATTCCATTAAAATATCAACTTAATATGATTTTATACGTGAAATGAAAATCTGACACAATAAAGATGTTTCTAATACTGTGCTGATAATGCAATGTAAGTAATTTCCTTTAAACTACTTGTACATTTATATTATTGATTTGATTTAATTTCTTGTTTCCAAATGAAATGTGCTATAAAATTCAAATATAAATCAATAATTCACAGAATTCGTCGAATTGTATCTAAATTTCAAAGTTAACTAATACAGGTATTTTAAATTTATTAAATGATAAAATAAAACAATCTAATATTGATTGGAAATAATAAAAAAAAGTTTGATTTTTATTGAATTTGATATTTATTTATTTATTGTTATATAAAAAACCTAAATAATCCAACATAGACAAAATATTGTTTTCGAATTACCCTACAAACAATTTGAAACAACTCCTTCTATTATTGCAACAAATTTATAAAGATTAATAATATTAAATAAAAATGATAAATTCAATAAAAAAATTGATATACAAAGCCATATGCCTATCAGATTCTCTACATAAAAATAGAAGCATGGAAACTATATCACCAAACCCATCACTCTGTAACCAACCACCTTTCAAAATGAATCGTTCTAAAATACGACTCCATCATGAAAGCCAGTTCTTCATCGGTACTTGTTTACATTTTAGAATTCGACTTTTTGGAATTTAGATGGCTTTGGGCCATCTAAAAATGCTGAAAGAGGATTGCCATCGCCAGAAAAAAAAAGTTTTAGCAAAATATTACTTCCAGGACGTCTGTAAAGAGATTCAAGAATATCTAGTTTTCTAGACGTCTTTTAAATTCTAACAGATTCCCCGTAGAGTAGACATCAATTTTCTACTCAAAAGAACCTTTCGTTCTTTTTTCTTCCACCCTTTCGGTTCGACAGGATACAAAATGCAAGGCCTGTACTATAAAATATGCTCGAGGTGCTTCTTTCAACCTGTGTAACACTCAGCATTTCTTCAATATGTATTTAGTTTTTCGGAAATTATTTAGACAGTAGTGTGGGAAATTTAGTTGAGTTTCGACGGTTTTCAGTGAAAAAATATTGTTCTAAATTTGGTCGTGGTGTGGACTATAATTAACTTATAAGAAGTGTTTAAAAATTAATTATGTTATGGAAATTGAGAGAATTAAGTGGACAGTACACCTTTTAGTTATTTTGGTAAAAATCAAGTTATTTAAAGTATCCGACTACGTTCGAAACCATGATTTTAAAAAGGCTCATAAATGGATAATATTTATGAATTTAGTGTCACTTAGATTATAATACATGTATAAATATGTTTTAAGGACATTTGAACAAAAAAATTATTTAAATACAATATTTCGGCAAAAAATTTACTTAGAATAACCTTTTTTCAAAATGTTCTCCTTTTGTGAAAAATGCTTCCATTATAATAATATTTTGCCTGTATATAGCTTAGAACTCTGAACAGAAGCTCAACTATGATTTTTGAAAAAATTCATATTATTTTCAAAACCATAGTTTAGTTACAACCATTTAAAATAATTATTGGCGTTTTTTTCTTAAATTTTTCCCCCTCTTTTGTCGTAAAACAGAGATAAACACATTCCTAAGTTATATATTTTAAAAATTCTAGTTGAGCCTCTGTACTGAGGTCTGAGCTATATACAGGCAAAATATTATTATATAATAGAAGCATTTTTCACAAAAGGAGAATATTTTGAAAATGGATCATGTTCATTTTTTTGTCAAAATATTGTACTTAAATAATTTTTTTTGTAATACTATTCTTAAAACAGTTTTATACACATTTTCTAATCTAAGTGACATTAAATATCACAAATATTATCTAATTATACGCTTTTGCAAAATCACGGTTCAGAACGTAGTAGGATACCTTAAAGAATTAAATTAGGCCAATAATGATGTTATTTACAGTATTATAAGTAGAATTATTTTCAGTTAGGACCAAACTTACGTTTTCAAGCATTTCCTAGTAAGTTGATTATTTCTGTATAAGTTAATTTTTTTTATCATTTAAAATGAGGTGGCAGAGTGGTGATCACCATTTCTGACTTAGTACCCGGGAGTTGGTATTTATTTTTAGTGCTGCACCATGTAGGTAGAATACTAATTACTGCAATGTAAATTTGACGTTCACTTTCCCCAGAAGGAGACACCTGAGCTCTAATGATGCGAAATAGTACCAGAAATTTTAACTGGCAAATCAGTACAAGGAAAATACGAGTACATAATATTTTTAAAATTATAATTTTAAATAAAGATTTAAACAGTAAACTAGAGCAGAATTTGCATTTTATATTGATAGGGTTGAACAAGGAAGTTTATAATATTGCTGATTTAGTATTGCAGTTTAACCTGCGATAATTATCTGATTTTTTTAATAAAAATCTCACTTAGATATCTGCTGTGCAAATCATTCACTCTATTCAAATGCTTTTATTTATATTTCAAAGAGACACATTAAGGTACTATTAGTATTGCATGTGGCTATTAATGTTATTTTCCAATTCATTTTACTTATTTAATAAAAAAAATTCCGATATAGAGAGAGAGACATATTTAAAAAATATAAAATAAATGCTGAATAAACTTAAAAAAAAAAGAAAGAAACTTTATGCTATCCAGTTTTATGATCTGAAATTTTGTAGGTATTCTTGCTTCAATTAAAAAAAAAGATGAAATAGCAAAATTTGAAACAAAACATATCAATTACAAATTTGTAGATTCAACATTGTCAAATAATTTCTGATTATGTGAAGCCTTTTTGTTGTTGTAAATATTATTATGTTGCATTTTATGTTAACATTATTTTCCTTTTTCAATTATTTCTGTAAATAACGTCACAGTATTTCCTAGAATAACATGTTTACAGAACTAAATAATATAAGGAAAAACTGATTCAACATGCTGTGAAGGTCATTCAAATAGAGCATAGACAATGTTTGCAATGAAAGAATGATTTGTCTAATGGCTAAAGCAGGGGTCAGTAACCTCTGGCACTCGTGCCACATGTGACACGTGGAGAAATTCTCAGTGGCACTCTACACTACTCTACAGATTTGTCAATTTTTGAGTGGATGAAAGTTGATAAATTTGTAATGAACCTTGTTTGACAATTATGTTAAGAATTATATACATTTAAGGAATTAAGGTATCTGACTACGTTCGGAACCGTGATTTTGCAAAAGCGTGTAAATGGATAATATTTCTGATATTTAGTGTCACTTAGAGTACAAAATGCATATAAATTTGATTTAAGAATAGTATTACAATAAAAAATTATTTTACAGTATTTTGACAAAAAATGAAAATAGAATGACCCATTTTCAAAATATTCTCTTTTTGTGAAAAATGCATCTATTATAATAATAATTTGCCTGTATTTAGCTCAGATCTCTGTACAGAGGCTCAGCTAGAATTTTTGAAATATATGACTTAGAAGCGGGTTTATCCATATTTTACGACAATAGAGGGGAGCAATTTTAAGAAAAAAACATCGATAATTATTTCAAATGGTGGTAACTCTGAAAATAAAGTGAACGTTTCAAAACTCTTATTTCAGACTCTCTGGAAAAGTCTTTACTTTATATAAGCAAAATATTATTTTAGATGCATTTTTCCCAAAAGGAGAACATTTTGAAAAAAGGTAATTCTAAGTCAATCTTTTGTCAAAATGTTGTATTTAAATAATTTCTTTTGTAAAAATGCCCTTAAAAAAATTTTAGACATGTATTATAATCTAACTGACACTAAATATTATGAAAAGTATGCATTTATGCGCTTTTTTAAAAATCACGGTTCCGAACGTAATCGGATACCTTAAGAAAATTTCTGAAAGATAATTCTATACATAAATGTGCAATTGTTTTTTAAATGATTTGATATCATTCCTGAAGAGATTTAATTCATTGAAGACATAAAACTGCATTTATTCTGTGTTTGGTTTTCGTTCTACATATCTAAGAGAATATAAATATTTCTCATTTGAAAAATATTTCGAGCCCGCAAAGAAGTTTTTAACAACTCAACGTTCAGAATCGTATCAGATTGTAAGTCCAAATTATACCCCTGATTTTGCAATATGAAGTAGAGCGATGCAAGCCCTAGGTTCGCATTCAAATTATTATTATTTTTATTTAACTGTAATGAAGGGAGTTGCTTATATTTTATGTTCTCTATTTCTTATTTTAATAAAATTAATTTTAGTTTTTGTTGAAGAAATAGTTAAACTTTATTTCGTTTATTTGTATGTAGAGAAATATAATGTAAATATGTAAAACACAACAGTAAATCTATATTATTTACCTCTATTCTCTGATGCATTATACCCGGAATCATATTCTTTCAAATATTGCTTTCAGATTGGGTTGGTACTCCACAGTTAAATGTTTGCTGACCCCTGGGCTAAAGATAGACATCACAGTAAAGCTGGTAGTATGATGATGCCCATATAAGTGATGTATCACAAAATGTGTATCATATGTTCCTTTGTATTACGCAGAACACTCAATATAAATGAAAACGTGAATTATTTTATCTATTCAAAATCATATTAAAAAGTAGTTTTATGTAAAAGTTATATAATGAATGCTTTCCAGCTTTATGATTATCCTAAAAATGTCAAGCGTTATGTAGGAGGATGTTTTACAGATATATTACCTTCATATACATTTAAACTTTAAACAATAATATAACTTCTAAGCTTATAAATTTTGCATTACTTTAAATTTTCAAAATTAAGATAACTGACATTATTTTGGATCAACATTTGAGTAGTTCCATACTTTGTACTTTATTTGAGTGGTCCCAGAAATTGTGCAGAGTAATTCCAGAGTATTAAAAATCAAAGTAATTGTTTTTCCTAACCAAATTAGTTGATGTACTTTTAATTTAAGAATCAAATAAAATTTATATGCTTTATTTGAAAGTAAACAGAATAATTAAAGAATCAGAAGTGAAAGTATTAGGGTTTCAAAAATATGATAAACAAATACTTAGGTCTTCTTATGTGAAATTAAATTTCAAATAAAAACTACAATGGTATGAAGTGGCTATTTCTGTATAAAAATAGCTCAGCTGATAACAAGAATTTGTGTCCTCATGCCTGTCAAAGCCCGCCATTATTTTATAAAATAAAATTGTTTTCCTCAGCTGTGAGCATATTAGCATAAACTAATTTCTGAAATGAAAACGAGTTTACTTTACAAATGAATTTGATTAAAAAAATATTATCATACTTCCAAATTGATATGATTAAGAAAGGAGTTAATATCACAA
>BMAV01008369.1:41458-76298 GCA_019973955.1 Trichonephila inaurata madagascariensis | reverse complement strand
TATCCATTTCTATGGAATGCAAAGCAAAAGCTCTCTGACACAGTGTGTATAGCTCAGCGGTAGAGCATTCGACTGCACATCGGGAGGTCCCCGGTTCAAACCCGTGTGCCCCCATTTTCAGAGAAGTGAAGAGAAATAATTTTTTGGGGAATTTCGAAGGCGGCAATGATCTTTCCCGTTCTGTATATTTCTAGACAAAGCATTTTCGTATACGTTCCTACGGAACACAAAGCAATGGTTCGCTGACGCGGGTGTATAGCTCAGTAGTAGGGCAGTCGGCTGCTGATCGAGATGTCACCGGTTCTAACCCGGATGTCCCCTTCTTCAGGGAAGTGAAGAGAAATGTTTTTCTGAGAATTTTGAAGGTGGGAATGATTTGTCCCGTTCTGTATATTTCTAGACAAAGGATTTTCGCATCCGTGACGGTTTTGCGTCACATCCGTGACGGTGTGCGCGCGCATTGTAAAAATGTACCCTCATCTTATTTCTCTAATGCCCCAAAAGAAGTATGACTTCAAAAAATAAATAAATAAAAGAAAAATATGTGTGTGTGTGTCTTAATCCAGACATATACTAATAGTTTTAAGCCCCTATCTCTCTCTCATCCATAGCTCCCTTACAAAATAGACATCAGTCGAAAGTAAAACACCTTCTCTCACATAAAGAGCGCACATCAAGGGCCCGAAAAGAGTCAATTCTGGAAAAAAAGAAGAAAGATAGATGTATTTTGAAGTCGAGACAAATCTATAATAATTTTCATGGCTTCCGTCGTGCTGTAACAACTCAGTTCGTGACTCAATATTCTCTTTTCAGAACTTTCTCGCAAAAGAGAGTTTCCTTGTGATCTTCGCAGGTGTTGCATACTTCAGGAAATGAGGTTTTATTCTGAGTCGAGACATTTTATATTCTTCGTCAAGAAACGGAGTGAGAAAGAAATAAAAAATAAATAAAATAAAGAGGGAAAAAGAGTTCGTGTTTCTTACTTACGAAATGAATTCGAATTTTCGTTCCTGGGAAAAAGAAGAGGAAATAAGTTGGAGTTCGGTTTTATCGAATGCCTTATGGTGATGAAAAAGTTTATTTTAGAGCTTCTTTTATTTCTCTTCTGATTTTTTCGTGTGTAAATAAACAAGAAGAAGAGCGAGGAAGTTATTTCGTGTTTACTTAAAAAATAAACGACAAATTCTCACTGAAAAGGATTCCAGAACTAGATATTTTGAGATGAATTATTTTTAATAAATTATTCTTATATATATATGTGTGTGTAAGTAAATATGATTTCTTTCACTTGTCAAAAAGATACACTCTTGACAATAAATACACACGGAACACTATAAACTTATACTTCCTATAAAATCCATAATCGCAGTTTGAAAGCGTTATTTGTTATAAAGTACTTAAGGTAAAAAAAATTATTTTGGAAAAATCAAAAAAAAAAAAAATTGACTTATGAGGAAAATTATTTGTGAAAAATTTTCACGAGTGACTGTGTATTTATTGATGTGACTATGTAAGGATTATTTATGTTGATTTGCATTTATAAAAGGAGTCATTAATTGTTTTTAAAAAAGTACACATATTTTATTTTCAAGTGTTGATTATCTTGTAATTTTTTTTTCTAATCTTTACATTTTTTTTTTCCTTTTTTGCAAAAACTTAAGCTTGGGATTTTTTGAGATCCCCTAGCTTTTTCTCATTCGATGGATTCTTCTGTGAGTTTTCTTTACTTTTTAAGAAATTTTCTTCTTCAAATTTAGTGAATGTACTAGCTTTTATTCCATGAATTTCTTTACAATTTCAATTTAAAGTATACTGACCTAGCTGCATCCAATAATTATCTTATAATTTAATCCTCTCTATCATTGCTTCTGATTTGATTCATATACTTTAGATATTGTTCAAAATATATCGAACAGTTTATTTCAAGATTTTTCATTTGACATAGTTTATATTTTAATAAAGATAAATATTTGTTATTAGCAAATTGCTACTGATTAAAACATGATTGAGAAACATTCACTCTACAAAAGAAAAATAAAGGAAATATAAAAAAAATAATTCTAATATTTCTGAATGCATTTTACGTTTGATTCTATGTTTTACAAGATTAAAACAAATTTAATTGATATACATTTAGAAATATGCCTTTCATTGCTAAGAAAGTAAATATTTACAAAAGTACGGAAAACTTATTTATCAGGTTATTAAATGCAATATAATTTAGTTTTTAAAAGTGCCCTATACAATTTTTTAAACTTATTTCGAATAATTACTTTCTTCTCTTGCAGGAAGAGGGCGTTAGTAGACCCAAAACAGTATTTCTTAGCTTTTCAGATCTACGATCGAAAATGGATTAAGTCTTTCCTTTGCTATTTAGCTATAAATAAAATAAAATACAGAAAGGGTAAATTATAATGGACTCGATTCATGAGGTCACATAATAAAAACAAACACGTGTTTTCCATTGAATTCAAAACAAACATTAAAGTAAAATGTACTTGTTGTTCTATTTGTAAATCTTAGATGAAATTTCAATTTTTTTATTTGGGTAAAGATGTTTAACTGTAAGGGAAAAAACATTTTACAAAAAGATTTTTTAAAATTTAAAAATAATCGTATTTTATGCTTATACTTTTAAATAAATGCATTTTGTATACATATGTACTTTTTAAGAGAAACTTTCTGCAAAGAACAAACCTTGGCAATACCGAAGCACATGAACTGATTAACTGGAAACACAAGTTAGTTTTTATCATGTGACTATGACGTCACATGAGTTTTTGAATTAATTGGCTAGAATCACGTCGCTTTCACTATCAAGTGACTATAATGTCACATGAATTGAGCCCATTCAGTTTAAACAAACCATAAATACAGAACTTGACTGTATTAATATAAGTCGGCAACCTACGACACGCGTGCTACATGTGGCACGGGGTACAATTCTTAGCAAATTTGTTAATTTTTACGTGGATGGAAGTTAATAACTTTGTAATAGACATTATTTCACAAATATCTTTAGAATTATGTACATTTACGAAATAAAGAAACAATCTGAAGGATAATTCTAGAGATAAGTCTGCGGCTATTTTGTAAATTATTGAATGCCAATACTGGAGAGATTTAATTGTTCGAAAAAAGAAAATAGTATTTTATTACTCTTCTTTCCAATTTTAGTTCCATATATCTAAAGTTAAAAAAAAATCTTTCTTCATATGAAAAATATTTCAAATCCGCAAAGAAATTGTTTAACAACTGAATGTTTAGAATCACTTCTAATTGAAAGTCACTCATTATACCCCCTCAATTTGCAATATGAAAGTCGAGAGAAAGGTGCAAACACTAAGCTCGCATTAAAATTTTGATTTATCTTTTTAATTAACTATTTTGAAGAGAAATGCATATAATTTATGTTGTTTATTTCTTATCTTAATAAGTATGTTTAAAAATACATAATATATGTATAATTTTAGTTATTTTATTCTTGTTGAAGAAATAGTTATATTTTATATATGTTGTTTATTTTTATGTTAAGAAATATCTTTAAATGGTGCAAAGTTAATACATAATATAGAACTGTAAATCTATATTATTAATCTCTATTCCCTATCTCTGGATGCATTATCGCGAGAAAAGAACATTTTCAGAAATATCCTACGTGTCATGTTGAATCATATTGGTGGATTGGTTTGGCCGGCCACATCTGAGAAAGATTATCGACCTCTAGTATAAATGTTTCGATTTCTAAAACGCCATTAGGTATTGTTCAGGTAAATAACAAAAAGCATGCTTATTCAATTCCTCTACTATTAGCTCAAATTCTCTATGTATTTATTTATTTATCTTGGTGGTATTTTCAATCGTTAATAAAATACATTTTAAAGCACTCATTTGAGCTAAAATTTTGTATACAGGATTATTTTGGATGGCAATACAGTAATTTAATTATAATTTTAAAAAAATTAATTGATTAAAACTAATTATTTAAAAAATTACAAGCTAATTGACTTAGTGACCCTTTTGTCAACTTGTGTCAAAATTGGAAAAGGTATTTTTTTCTCACGTTTTAAAGCATTCAGTTGAACTGAAATTTTGTATACATGATTGTTTTGGATAACAATACGATACTTTAATGATAATAATTAAAAATTAATTATCACTTAATGATACGATTCTGTCCTATGTATATACATATTTATATTAATTGTAACTATTTAATATAAAGTAGCTAAAATAAAATTTTTCTTAGTTGTGTGTGTGATCTAAGTAGGAATTTACTTATTTTTTTTTTACATTACTTGTTTTTAAGAAAGAATTATAATCATGTGTGTATAATTTCAATACATATATAACTTAACATTAAATGACAGTGGTGATCAATGCAAGTTCAATTGTATCAAATAATTTCTCAAAATAACGCAATAAAATTAGTGAATGTTAAAAAATTCTCGTTGCTTCAGAGTGCGACGTTAAGGTGTGTTGGAATCCTAAAATCTTCTTATATAACATGACAATTTTAAGATTTTTACATTTCTAAATTGTATCTATTTCAACCTTTCTAAAAATATCTTACTTTAATCTCTAGGGTAATTAGAAGCCCTTAAAACCTATTTTTAAATAATCATTGAAAACGGGCCACGCCCATTTAAATGGCGCGCGCGAGAAAAATGTAAACAAAGCATTTTGTTTTGTCTCAAAAGTTGAATGAATGATGGAAATCAAAACATTCAATCCAGAATTGCTAAAGAAGTGTTTACATGGAGGTACACAAAATCCCAATGAAAGTGTAAGTAACGTAATACGGCCTCGTGTACCGAAGAAAATATTTGTACAAATAGAAGTATTATCATTGGGTACATAGGATGCAAATTCATCATTTAATATGGGAAATATATCAAAACCAGAAATTTTGGGAAAACTTAATATTGAGCCTTGTGATTACACGGTATAGGCAATGGAGCATCTCGACAAACAGGGGCTGTTAAAGCCTAACTACTCATGTTTACAAAAAACAAAGGAAGTTAGGAAATAAAAAAGACATAAAAGGAAGAGAGAGGATGATGAGATTAAAAAATAGAGATCATTAGGAGTATGGGGTGGAATGTTTTAATAAAAAAGTAATTATACCTTAAAGTGTGTTCATTTATCTCAAAATGTAAGTTTCTTATGTTCGATGTATCTTTTCTGGGAAAATAATGTTCACAGGTATGCAAGTTATTGTATGTCATATTTATAGCGATGGCCAATATATACTATAATGAGCTTTTTGTAAAAAACTAAAAATTCAATTTTTACAAATTTTTACGTGAAAAATGGGTCTAATTTCACTACGTTTGATAAAATATTTTATAAATTATTGAAAAATTCAAAATTAGCTGAAAGCTCATTTCAGTATAATGAAAAAAGTGTATTTTAATTGTATGTAAAATTTCAAGCATATACATATAACAGATTTTGAGAAAAGGTAATCGAAAACAGCCAATTTAACACACATTGTCGGTATAGAGGTTTCCAACTATCCTTAATGAAAATCAAATGTAGGGCATGTAAACTGGGACTGTATGAGTGTAAATACACTGACTGCAACATGACACAGTATGAATGTGTTTTATTGTTTTCTTTTTAAAAGTTTGCGAAAGATCAGTTCAAGTTAACACATTGTAATTGACAATTCAATCACATTCGAATGAGGTTCGACATTACAGAAAATATTATTTCGCCTTTTCCGTAAGATAACTAACTATTTATATTATTCTAATTACAAGAGAATAATTTTAAAATTAATTACAGAAGGAAGGGTATAGTTAGATTAGTAATTAGATCCATTTATTTTCTTTTGTATGACACCCAAAAAATATTATACGCTAGTAATTAGTTTTTGCTTTTGTTAGAGCTCAGATAATAAAAAGAACGATTTAAAAGAGAAATGTTAATGTTAAATTTTCTTAATTATTTCAGCTTTTGTTTTGTAATAGCATTTATAATAAATATAAGTTAATTACACATTACATTAGAGTAAATGAATGCATGTTCTTGTATGCAGTTTGATTTGGTACGTCTATGAGGAGATGTGTAATGGAATGGAATTATGTAAGAATAAATAGTTTTTATTTTTACTAGCAACTTATTTTATGTTAATTTGCATATAAATTAGTTTAACTTGTAGAATAATTAGCATAACTAGTTATTTCAGTATCTTAGTTCTAATTAATATTATTGAATGGATTATCTGAAGAAATGTCTTATTGTATGTGATTCTGTTTACATTTAATGCGTTTTTTTTATAATTATGGTGATATTTAAATCTTCATTTCATTCTGTATATTTTATTTCCAACAAATCATGCTCTTATTTCTTTTTTTCGTTTCTAAAGAAAAAATAAAGGAAAAAAGAAAAAAAAACCCTACATTTTTAAAATCCTTGCATGAAAACCGCTTAGCTTAAATGAATAGGATTCATTCTGGTTAGGTTTAGATTTAGTATAACAGTTGCAAATTGTGTGTGTTTCATATTCCTTAAATACGAGGGAAGGTCAAAAAGCAATGGTACTTTTGAAATTTATCTTTCCAAGGTTTGACAACAGTACTAGTATTCAGTGCTGAAAGAGAAGGGCAGTCGGCAACACTTCTATACAACGTGGTACTAATTTTTCCTCGTAGTCGTTGGAGTGTAGCAGACCGTTCAATATGGTAACTTCATGGTCTATCTGCACCAAGACTGAAAGAAGGGAAGTAATTCGCTTTTTGTTTTCGGAAGGTTTGATACCTACGCTGGATACTAGCTACTCCTTCCATGACTATACAGTCAACGACATGCGCAGTGCCTTCTGTGGTTGACGTCGATGGACTTCCCAATCTTTCATAGTCACATAAAGAAGTTCTTCCTTGTTTCAAGCGCTCTATAAATTCATTTATCTTGTTTCGCAATAAAAAGCTGTCACCATACTTCTCTTGCAAACGACGTATAATTTACGCAGGTTTCACATCTTCCTCAGATAAAAAGCAGATCACTGCCCTTTTTGTCCAACCCGCGACCAGGGGGCCGCATGTGGCCCACTTTGAATACTTTTGCGGCCCGCGAGATTCTTTACAACTTTACAAAATTCGACTATTTTGTACAATATTTTTTTGTTTAAAGAGGATTTTTTTTTGTAAAAAATAAATCTTACAACTGATATTATTTATTTTATCACTTTTCTTTGTTACTGCGAATCTCTTTTTTCTAAATTGAAATTTATCAAACATAAATCGTGCTCTAACTTAACGCACGAAAATCTGCAACATCAATTACAATACGCAAATACGCATGCATTGAGATCGACTTGTAAAAACTAAGTGGAAGAGTTGAGAAACAGATATCTCACTAAGTTAATAAATTAAATATTATTTGATCATTGTATTATTATTATTATATTATCTGTGTTTGTATATACATGAAAAAAAAAAGAAAGCAATAATAATATATCAGTCTGTTTTAAATTTTCACTCCAACAAATGTTTGTAATGGATCCAAATCTAATATAGAGATATATATTTTTATATGCGGCCCGCGGGATTGTAAAGTTCTTCCGAAGTGGCCCGAGAGGTCCTTTGGGTTTGCCACCCCTGGTCTAGATCAGCAATAGAGCTGCCACTTTAAACATCTTCTACACTTCAATGATTACAAAGAAAGACGAGTGACACATTGTATAGAAGTGTTGCCGACTACCCCTCATTCACAGCACTGGATACTAGAACTGTTGCCAAACCTTGGAAAGAGAAAATGTAAATGTCCATTTCCCTTTTGACTTACCCTCATATATTTCATTTGTTTTGTTAGCTTCAAATAGAAGGTACATAATTCTGCCCTTTGTATACTTTTAAAGTGAATATACAGACAGATAAATAAAACTTTAATTTTCAAAATTATCACAACATTCTACGCCTACAAAATTAAAAATATATTGAAAATATAAAGTTACAACTACTTTTTATAATTTCTTCAATCGTGTTGGGATGGGCATAGTAGTCGAGCAGTTCTGAACTCGAGAACGTTGTCAGTGTTGTCAAGTTGCAAGTTCTAAACTTAGCGCCAGTGAGGATTTTGTCTGGGTGCAAAGTACTCTTGTTGGTGTAAAAAAATTGTGGATGGATCGCCAGTTTACCTACCATTCTCGTCTCTTGACTGGAGTACAAAACTACGAAGTTCATCGTCTGATGGCCGTATCACACGTACATTTTCTATGCAACTTTTTCGTCCAATTTTTGGCCTAATCTGAGGGGGAAGGGTTACCGTAAACAAAACGACATGCTCTGACGTCAGCCGCGCTCTATCTCCACATTGAAAAATTACTCGCTGATTTTTCTGCTTCGGAAGACGAACATCCAAAATTATTATTTTTTTTTTTCGCTTCCGCTTTTGTTAATGGGCATAAACAGAAATTGAGCATCATCCTGTTTAAAATATTATACACTGTTAAAATATTATACACCTTTAAAATATTGTACGGCATATCTGATGTGTTAGACGTAACCGAAGCCGTCATCTTGTTTATGACGTGGGGCGCCGAAGAACCCCATTGGCTAGAATTTCAAGCAACTTTTATTTGAAACAATTTTTTTAGCTCACTAGCAAAAAGTTGTTCAAAAGCCGTTTCTACAGCAACTGAGTAAAAATTGCACAAATTGGATGAAAAATTGCTTGAAAGGTGTACGTGTGATACGGCCTTAAAGGTCCCGTGTTTTTTTACACTGCGCTGTAATTTAATTTCAAATGAATCTGTTAAGTGTAAGCAAGCATTTGATATTCAATATACGTTGCTTATATGAAAAAGTACTATATAAACGATTAGACAAGAAAATAAATGCAATAAGGATTTTCTAGAATTTTATTTAATTATCTGATTTTTGTGCTATTTTTTAACTAGCATCACTAGAAGTATTTATAATGAGATATTGAGACTGCAAGTTCCTTCATTTTTAAATCTGGTCAGATGGGAATGTTGTAACTTTTTCACCAAACCTTCAACAAACCGATCAGGAACATAATCTAATGTGTAATAGAATATAACATTTTTCGTATAACATTTTAGGTAGAGAGAGATAAAATCAAGATTCTTCAAATTCTTGTATGTACACCAAATTAATTATACCAAATTACTTAATACTTCACCAAATTAAAATTGCTTTAAAAGTGCAAATGCTTTTAAAGTATTTCGTTTACGAATATTTTCTCCCTCATCAATTTACCTTTTATCTGTGAGATAATACTTTTGTTTTAAAAAGAACCTACGGAAAAAAATAGAAATTTAATATTTAACTTTCGTACAGAAAACTCAATTAATCTTTTTATTTGAAAAAAGCTATTCGTTAAAACCTTCCAACAAAAATCCAGTTTTTTTAAAAATATATTAAGTCGCTCTGGGCTTTTTTGAAAAGGATGTGAAATCAGACCAAACGATATAGATAAATAAGAAAAAAATCGTCTGCAATTCGACTCACGTCTTCAGATCAGATCTCACGAGTCAGGGATAGCATGGGGTAGGGTAGAGGAGAATGCCTTTTTTTTCTGATAAACGAGAAGCATCCATTCTTTCGCAAACTCGTCAGCTGTCAGATCCAATATGGCCTATCATTTCTCCCACCCTATTCCTCTATCCTATTTCGTCCACTCCTCTCTCCCTCCTCGGCAAAGCTGGATCGTTTCGGGATCTGGCATCAGGCGTGGAACGAGGATTCATTTCTTTTGATTTGATAGGTCGAGTGTTTTGGTTGGGGACCTACGCTGGATGAGGACAGCAATAGGGAATGTAGAGATAAGGCATATGTTCTCTATGCACACCTGTTGCCATTCGGATAAGAGGTTACTTTTTAGAGTTTTAATATTGAAAAATATTCTTCAGTGTGTTTGCTCGGAATACAATATAATTAAAGTACTAAGAGTAAAAATAATCTTGTTTCTTTTTATCTATGGGCTCCTTCAGATAAAAATTTAACACTTGTGCGGTATCATTTTTATCTGAAAATCACTTTTTTATCGAGAAAAAGTGATACTGTTTCATGCAGCTAAGTATGAGTGCACTTTTTAAAATGTATTAATAAAATAGCAGAAAAACACATAAGTACGTTTTGTACGTTTTTTTATATTTCAATACATGTTTCATCTCTATTAATTTATTCTGGAGTTAGTTAAAGATATCCGACTTCGTTCAGAACCGTGATTTTGAAAGAGCGTGTAAATGAATAATTTCTTTGATTTATAGTATGAATTAGAATATACAAACAAAATTGTTTTAAAAATATATTATTACAATAAAAAATATTTAAATGCAATTTTTTACCAAAAAGTGAAGAAAGAATGGCGTATTTTCCAACTATTCTCCTCTTATGAAAAATGCTTTTACAGTAATATTCTGCCTATATATAATTCAGACTTCTCTATAGAGCCGGAGCTGAAAGCTATGAACAATTCACATTATTTTCGAAGTTATTATCAACTAAAATAATAATCGTTATTTTTTTTTGTTGAAATTTTTCTACTCTGAAGTATTAAAATATTAATAAATCCACTACTAAATTATATACTTCAAAATTCCTACTTAAGGCACTGTACAGAAGTATTAAATATAAATAAACAAGACACTATTATTATAGAAGCATTTTAATAATAGGAAGGTGTTTGGAAAATATGACCCTCCTTTTCTTTTTAACCAAAAAATTGCTTGTAAAACATTTTTCATTATAATAAAATTTTTTAGAAGAATTTATATGTATATATTCTAATTCACTAAATATAAAAAAGTATTCATTTATACGCTCTTTCAAAATCCCGGTTCTGAAAGTAGTCCAAAACTTGAATAAACAGATTTATATATTTTTACACTATTGAGATGGTATTATATTTGATACATGAAGTGTTTTCGTACTGTAAATAAAGAATAAATACTATAAATGATGATTTATCTTTATATGTATACACATTCACATTGCCATTTACGTTAGTTTTTACAGTTAATTATTTCAAATTCCTTCTTTCTTTCCCAATTAAAATAAATTATATTGTAATAATTAATTTTTTTTTTCTATTTTTACAACTTAAATGATTTTTTTTTTTTCTATTGTGGTATCATCTTTTCTCCAAACTTCATAATTTATTATTCAAATTTATTCAGTATAAATTTGTTTAAGAATATATTTTGTCTCGTTTTCTATAAAGCTCACATTATCAAGACAAGTTTTTAAAGCATTATTACTTTTTTTCACTGTTATTCACTATTAAGATTTTATAAAAAGACAAAATAAGATAATATTCACAAATAGGTTCATAAGGTCTCTACTACAATTAATTTATGTATTACTTAATTTATTAATTTAATAAATTTTATTTGTTTAAGTGATTATTTTTATCACAAGTGGATCAATAAATTATTTTATTTTTTCAATGAGTGGTGTAAGAAATATGCACAAATAATTACTGAAGAGGTAAGCTAGGCTTTGTAGGCTAGGCTAAAAGTAGTAATATAGCATCAATAAATATTTTTTTATTTTTATAATTTCTACTATGTACTAAGAGAAAATATTTTCTTCCGAAAATGTGTGTGTTACATTAAAAAAGTTCGAAGTAAAATTATCAATGGAAATCAAGTGATTTTTGAGGGGAAAAAATAAAAGGTTAATGCCATCTGCTCGTGACCGTCGATCACATAGTTTGCTCTTATAAAAATAGCAATAACTATATACTAGAAAAATAGAAGCAAAATAAATTTAGAGAGTTTTTCCTTTATTATATTGTTAGACTCAAAATCTGTTTTCTGTGTCATTTATTCCTGCAATCGTATATATCATGACAATTTTGGGGTTCTATT
Organism: Trichonephila inaurata madagascariensis; assembly: GCA_019973955.1. Lineage (NCBI taxonomy): Eukaryota > Metazoa > Arthropoda > Arachnida > Araneae > Nephilidae > Trichonephila > Trichonephila inaurata. The sequence continues at coordinate 64,456 of BMAV01008369.1, read as the reverse complement.
TTTTTATATTTTTTAAATTCATTTGTAGACTTTATTTGAGAAAGTTGAAAGAACATTTTGTAAAACACAGATATACGGTAAAGAATACAAAAAAAATCTTTAAAACATTTATTTGCTTAAATTAAAAGTTTAACGAGAGGAAATAATTTTTTTTTTAGAAATCAAAAATATAAAGTATGGATGCAAGCTGTTTTTAAGTTTTTAATATAATTGCTTTTTTCTATATTTTTCTTTTGTATATATATTTTTATTATATAGTATATATATATATATTTTATTTATCAGTTCACCGTACTCAATAATTGTACTTTCACTCTAGGGCATTGCAGATTATTTCATTTGGTAATTTTTATTTTTATTTTTTGAGGAGAACCATTTTGTTTCTATTACGTATTTTATAGAGGGTTCTTTCCTATAAAACTTCTTTAGATTTTTATATGTTTTTGGAGCTTTCTTAATGATATTTACCGAATATTTTTTTAAAAAAATATTTTTAACATTTTTGGCTTGAATGCAATCCTATTTTGACATGTTGATGAAATCTGGTTAAGAATTTAATTCATATGTTTATTTTGAAAATTTTGTTTTGTGATAATTTTTTTTATTTTGCTATAGATTTTATGGTTATTTCAATTCAGAACCTAAAAGTATTTTCGATATATTAGTTTTTAATGCTATATTACTAACATGTAAGTATTTTAAGTATATTTGTTTTTACTACAGTATTACTAAACCGAAAGTATTTTAGCAGCTTGTGTTTATACTATTTTCTATCCTCTAGTACAGGCAAATACAAAGGATGATTAGATACCTAGTTATATACTGCTTTTATTGTTTGCTGTATTTATCTTGAGTGTTTGCTAATCATCGAGCATATGTGATTGATGGGCGATTAAGAGAACAGGTGGGCCAATGTAATAAGGAAACTAAATAGGCAGGGAAAAGTGTTGAGCATTGTATGGCACACGTGATTTCGCTTTTAAACTTAGCCGCAGACAGGACTTGTAGGTGAAGGAAGCCAACAAACTTCAAATCTTCAGAAACTTGGTGTTGACTGTTCAGAGTACTAGCAAAACATATTAGAATGTACTTAAGTAAAGAACTGCGGAAAGCTTAACTATAAAAAAAGGTTAAGGTTATGGTGATGCAATAATCCTGCGATCCCTCGGAAAACTGCCTACAAACTTGAACACAAGCATCATGGTTTTGTAAGCAGAATCATCATTCATCTGAAAATGCAAAGGTATTCCCTTCTTTTTTTCCAGAATTTGCGCTCGACGTGGCATTGAAATCACACGTATCTGAAATGTACAATCAAAGATCATTCCGTACTCATGGATGCTTTCTTGATATTTCCTCTCTGCCACAGACTACGTCGAATGTCACAGACCTCAATGCTTGTATTATCTTGGCTCTTGAAATTCAATGTGCACACAACATACTGGCACATACTCTTAGTTGTGTTATAAGATTGGTGCAATCTTTTCATCGGTTGATTCATTCTCATTGCAAATTCGTATGATTTTAGATGTGTATCATGGTAGCTTCAATTCATTCAACATGAACGCTAACTTGTGGGAAATATATAGTGCTTCGCTTTTATAAAAATATACATTTCTGCTTATGTCGAACTCAGAAATGTGTTCGACTAACAAAATCAAATGGCATAAATACGTTTTGTTTTGCGGTTTACTAAATCTTCTCGTACAAAAAAGTGGTAAAGCACAATTTTGATATTTAAAAACCGACTTTTTTTCCTCCTCTATGTTATCCGACTACTTGCGACAACTTTTTTTTGAAAAAATGAAGATATGGGGACTTTTTGGGGATTTTTAGGTTTATTTAGTATATTTTAAGCAAAAAGTCGTAAAATTGAAAGCAGAAAAAAAATTTATTAATATTAAAATGGGAAAAATCTGGTAAAAAATGTACAAAAAAATTACATAAACGGGACCCGCTCTGTAGAAAAACTTTTTGAACAAATTCTCAATTTTTCAGTTTTAATGTGTTACTTTATTATTCATGTTTAAAATGACCTTCAGAATAATATATATTTAAAATTTTTACAAAAACTAGAGCCCTCTATTTTAGTGAGTATATGAAATTGCTTAAAAAAACAGCGATTATATTCACATAAAGGACTGTAAATTTTGAAATAATACAGTGATTGATAAATCTGAAAAACAAAACACTTCTACTGTTATACAAAACATTTACAAAAAGTTTCATTAAATTATTTTCAAAACTTTTTGAGTAATCGCTGTCCGCGTTTGAGTTTTTCGAAAAAAACGCATTTTAAAGTTTGACATCTTGTGTAAATTTATGGCATCTTCTTTAATTAAAACACTTGTAGTTTTTGTTCTGGTGAATGGAAAACAAAAAGCTTGATATTCTTATTAAGCTAATGAGATGGTCTATAAAATAAAATTATAAAACGAATTTGTCAATTTTTGAAAAAAAATCATGATTTTAGGGCAGTCGGATACCTTGAGAGCTGCTGATGATCCCATGATTTACATGTGCACGGTAACACTATGCATTTACATATCTAATTTGAATCTTTCAAGGGGGACAAATATGTGGAAACTCCAAATTTCGTAAAATTTACTACATAAGCAGCTATTATTACTACATAAGCAGGAATTTCTTTATATGTATCTTAAAGGAGCTAAGTAATAATATCAAAACTTAATTTTTTTAAAAAATTTTTAACGATAATTCGGCGATATATCAATTAAACTAACTGCATACAAACTTTAGATATAAAATGTTACAAAATATATGTATAATTATAAATTTCCTTAAATATTTCATATGAAAACTGAAATATGAAGTCCCAGAATACATTTTAGACGCAGCAGCAGCAATATGTTCCACAAACCTCACACAAATTTTGGTAGCACAATTTCTAATGAAAAATTATTGATTATTATTTACGTGTAATTAAAAATTGTATTTATAAATGAGTCAACAATGTTAACTGTGTCTAACCTAAATAAATTGATTTGAAAAAAAAAAAATATTATCACATCCACTATGCCTTACTCCTCTCAAACATGAAAAAAATGAGTGCGGAGGATACTCATTTGTTTCGAAATTTATAACGAAGTTTCAAACAGAAGAAAAAGAGCAAGGCATGGGAAAGTGAAAAGCTGTTTGTTTACCCATCATATCAAAATTAAAAAGATGATACTTTTCATTTTTTCTCCCAGCGCTACTTTTAAAACAATTTAGCAAGATTTTTTTCCTTCTTCTTTTCCTTTTTTTCATTTTATTCTCATTATAAAATGATAAATGAGTTAATAGGCAGCGCATATCATTTTAAGTAACTTGATGAGAATTTAGGCTCCCCTGTGACTACGTGAAAAAACGGATATGTAAAACACGTAAGTGTTAAAGCACGTAGTATAATTGTGTACGGAAAATTGGAACATTTTTATCATTATCATTACAATATTTTGGTAAGCAGTGAAAAATAGCTGAGAATTTGGAAATTTAAGAACTTAAAATTTTAAATTTCCCACGCATTTTCGTTTCGAATAAAATTATTTGTTTAGAAATAAAATTGTGTGTACGCGCTTATGAAGTGATTCTGGCCAAGAAAATCCAATATTTCTTAAGTACTACGCTTTTTTTTACGATATTTTTGCATGCAGGTGTTAAGTAGTTCTCTTTTTTATTCTCATTTAATGATGGATTTGTTTACTTCATCCACTTTTTTAAAGGGTATTGTTTAAATAATTGCTCATTTTTTTATATATTTATATATGAGTATATACGATTTAAATGACAATTTATTATTTATTTAAAAATATTTATATGTTAATTACTTATGTATATTTTATATATATAATATGTATGTTTGTACTGTACATACGCAATATCGTAACCCTGTCAACGTTCAAGACAGCTCATCAAGTTGGCAACCTTGATCTCCCATGTGTCGTACGCGCTGAATTGGCAACCGTGTACTTTCTTTGTATAATGTTGCCAATACCGTTCCGATAATACGTAAGTACCATTTATGTAACTTATATAACACCAGGACTAAGAAAACTAATAACCTGAGAGCCATTTACTTTCCTTCAATTTCTCTAAGTAAACAAATGGATGGGATTTGTACTTTTTCGCAATTATTGCTTTTATTTTATCGTAATCACTTAGTTGTCATCACTAATATAAACCAAAACATTCACAATGTCTCGCTAATGAACTTCACTGAAATTTCGGGTTTTAATTCTTTTGGCACATTTTTGTGCTCAGATGTTCTTTCTACTGCATCAAAAAATAGGTACTATATGTTTCTTTTTTTCTTATCTTCGATCTCCTGCAAAAGAATAATCTTTTTTTTCAGTGGCTTTAGGTTACGCTTTGCTTCTCTCGTTTACTAGCTGGAGTTGTGTGGAAGTGGGCTGAATGACAGTAATATTTAAATAAAGGAAATTAAACTTCACGATAAAAAGTTTGCACGAGAGTTTTTTACTTAAAAACAAACAAACAACAACAACAACAAAAAAACACTCGCCTAAAAATTTTCGATTTAAAATTGAGCAAGTGTCACTGACTCGAAAACATTTGCTGAATGGATCCGAGTAAAACGGATTCAGCTTAACGCAGCTGAACCTGACGCTTATTTTAGATTCACTCGTCAGCAAAACGCACCTAAATAATTGTCACTTTAAAAATTTGTTTGTGTATATTATTAGATAAACTAGTATTCCTTCTGAGTGATCTTGTAGGTATAATTATGATTCAAAAAAGAGAGGAATATTTTACGAAAAAAGAATAAAAGTAAACAGAATTGCAATCTTTCACTTAAAAATAAGGTACATGAGAAAGTTTTGTCATTTTCATAATGTACAATATTCTCAGGGATGGTTCATACGTTGTAGCAGGTTCCCACAGGTTTTCAATTAACCACTGGGAAAATCAGTAATGTAACAGAGAACATTAAAACCCTCTGTTCCCTTCAATATTTTAAAAATTGGTTAGATACGTACTTAGCTCAAGTCAGACTTTAGGTGTCCTAAAACCCTTCCCCGCGATGCTGGGGTTGCAGGGATACACGTTACGCCAGTGAGGGAAATGTAATTTGTTGTGATTTGAGAACTTACCTTGAGAAAGAACCTTGATGTGCAGATTAAGTTTGTCATTTTCAGAGATGTGAAGCACGAAAGCAGAGGATTATGAGGTTGTAAGGAAAGTGAGTTTGTGCAATTGAAAGGTTGAATAGGCAAAAATTGATTATATACTTTGATCAGAATTTGAAAGCTCGAGGGAAACTCTTTTCAATGGAGACTGAACCCTAGAAGACTACAGCATGTCAGACATACTGTCAAATCTAAATTTCAACAGATTGCAGAGAACGATTGAAACCAATTTCAGTGTTGTGCCAATAGCCTGAGAAATTATTTTAAGTAAGTGACGAATCAATGTTACACAAAATAGTTAAGAGGTTGAAAATACATAAATGGACAGAACTGGACCTTATGATGCAGTAGACATAAAAGAGAAATGCATTTAGGATGAGAAAATCTATGCCTTCTTCCTTCTTTCATCAGACATATATTCATCGGATTGTCTTTGGCAATCACATGCGTAGTGTAAAAATTATGAAAAATTAACATGAAACAGTGTAAATTTGAAAATACTATAATGTTTTACGAGAAGATTATGGACTGCCTTAAAAACTTTTAAAACGAAAAATAACCACATGATACTTCTTTGAAAAACTTCAATTAATTCATCACGTACAATGAAGAAAGAGCGCATCGCGGTAAGTAGAAATAGATTAATAAAGATTTATAATATTTTATTGATTAAATAAGATATTCAAAAATAGAATAAAATTATATATGTTGAACAATTAATTGTAGAAGTATTACTAAAATTAAGTTTGTTTTCATATAACAAAGAAAGTATTACGAAAAACAACGATATATAACAAATATATCAATTGATTACTTTTTTAAAGATTGCTAAACTGAGCAAAATATTTTATAGTAAAACAGTTAGGTTAAAATAAATAACTGGAATTACTTTAAACGCAAACACGAAAAGATTGAGTTTTAACTTAATTAATTAACAGTTCAGGTTAACTGAATAAAAAAAAGGCTGGTACTTACGTACTATCGCAACAATGTCAACGTTCAAGATAACTGGCCATGTTGGCAACCCCCATTTCACATGTGTCATACGCGGCGAATTAACAACCATGGGCTTCCTTTCATATAATGTCACCAATACGTTTGCAATAATGCGTAAGTACCATAATGCGAAGTTTCTTTTACATAGAGTTGCTAATATTACCCATAACAGCAATTATCAGAAGTATTGTAATAAATTAAGACCCATATACACCTTTGGATAATAATTAAATGCAGAGATAGTAAACTTTTTAATATATGTTTATTTTTTTAAAAATCAAACTATCCAGAATATTTTTAGTCTTAGAGCAATTTGTTTAATTGAACTGTAACAAAATAGAAGAGTTACTTATTTTTAAATAAAGTGTCTGCACAGTTATCATCAGATTTATCACACTGTCTTCAAATAGATTAACTCAGGGTTTTTATCCAAGTGATTATTTTTGTCAGAATACTAAGACTTTCAAAACCTATATTTATCACACTTTAAGTGCCGACCCTTCGCACTGTATTCAGTTCAACTTAATAGTATCCTTGCATATATTATGGATATTTCACAAGGGAAAGTTCTCATATCATATGTCATACATAAACTTAAAAGAAAAACCACACTTGAAACTTGTTACACTTCTGCCATAAGTCGTATTCAAAATTATCAATATATTCGATTATTTGATTTAAAACCAAATACTTCATTGCCTGTGATAAAAAAAAAACACGTTAAAAAAATCTCTTCTCTCTAAACGAATAAAAGACATAGGGATTGATAGGTACATAGTTACTGAACTTTTCTTATAAATGCAGTACATATATATATAGAGAGAAAAGATGAATGATACAGGTAATTCAAAAACATGATTTTTTTTATCGATTATAAAATGTTTAAAATTTCATTAATCTATTGGTTTTCCTGAGGAAATTCTGATCTAATAAATATTTTTTAAAAATGTCTTGAGTGCCTTTCTTACTTTATTCGTCAGATAAATTGTTGTTATTGCTTAACTTTTCCTCTCCAAAATTTCAAAGAGTGTGTTTAAATCTGTGAGCTTCAGTCTGAACTAAAGATAAATGGCAGGCACATTCAGAATTTTTATACTATAATTTTTAAGAAAAAAAAATAGTTTTTTTACGATCCGCACATAAGTTTATGTCATAAATGAAATATATATCGCACTATAGATTTTTATGTATTAATGTACCATAAATCTGGTTAGAATCAAAGTTCTTTTGATACTACCTATAAAACTTACACCGAAAATCAAATGGGATATTATTCTTTCTATTCTGAAGGATAATAAATAGAAACATTAAATGAGAGAGAGATCAATGTGTGGTCTGTAGAACTATAGTTCAGATTCATTCGCGTTTACATTCATGCTTTGTTTTCATTACGTTAAACAAGGTGTGATAATTAAATCCCCGGACTGCGCATGCCCTAGCCGTTAGCATTGATGTGAAAGACTGAGAATACAATATATTTGACCTTGACCCTTTCGGTGCTGGTGACACATCATTTCATTCAGTTCGTTTTTTATAGTCATTTGAGTAAAACAGTGGTTCTCAAACTTTCAATACTTGTGACCCAATAAGAAATCATAATTTTCATCGCGCCTGCCTCCAAAAAATAATTGAGTACTGCAGGCGTATACAAACATCTCGCTTAGCCAGTGCGTAAATTGCTCAGGATTTATATATATGTCCTTCTAAAATATAATTTTTTTTCTCTTCACTGCAATCCATAAAATTGTTCCGAAGTCTTTGGAATGAAATAAAATGATTTAGACAGTGTTTGCGAAGATTTTACTTATTTCAGAAGAATTTCTTATTTAATCTCTTTCTCCCCTCCCCAATACCCCACATACGTTTGCATAAGTGCAAAATGGTGGCATTGTGGAGTGAATCGCGTCACTTTTAATCGGCAGTCAAGAGATTAATTATAAACCGTACAAATGATGAAGATAAGTGTTTTTATTTTTGCATATAATTTTATATATGACCAGTCCGTGGGATCACTAGTAATTATTAAACTTGTTCGTCCTGAAGTGTTGTCTTTTGGCAAAAGAGGACTATGACTTTTTGCAGTCTGTGCCATATTCTTATCCTGTCGTTTATATGACGGAGCAGGACAAGGCTGCTTATAAAAAAGTCATCAAAAGACAAATTTCGTTGTTCTTGAGTCAGCAAAAGGTACCTTTTCCTATTTTTTGTAATATTAACTTTATTCTTGATGGTATCTTGCTGCTAAAACCCATCTTTTGGAAAATCCGTCTTGTTGTGCTTTGGAATATGTTTTGTGATGCACTTACATTGAATATAGCTATAATTTGAAGTGTCGTTACACTTCTCTTACTGCCGACTATGCGTGTTTCTTTTGTCGTTCACCAGTCTTTTTCGATCAGAGTAGTCCTTACAACTTGAACTTGTTCGTCTCACAACTGACATTCTTTAAACACACTAAATCAGTGCTTCTCAAACTTTCAATACTTGCGACCCAATATTCAATCACAATTTTCATCGCGCCCCCCTCCATACAATAACCATGTATTGAATTCAATAATACTATACTTTGACGCTAAAGCTACAATATGATTTTAACCTCTCCACCTCCGGCGTATATAAACGTCTCACTTAGCCAGAGCGTAAATTGTCCCTGACGTATATATACGTCTTTCCATAATAAGATCTTTTCTGTTCACTGCTATCCATAAAATTATTCCGAAGGCTTTGGAATGCAATAAAAGGGCCTTAACAATGTTTGAGAAGGATTTACTTATTACAGATAATTTCTTGTTAATTCCCTTTCTCTCCCCACCCCCTCCCAAATACGCGTGCATACGTGCAAAACGGTGGCATTGTGGAGTGAATTGCGTAACATTTAGTCCACACTTAAAGAATTAATTATAAACTGTACAAGTTATCAAGATAAGGGTTAATTTTTGCACATAATTTTAAATATGAAAAGCCTGTGAGGTCACTGCTGATTAAACTTGTTCTTAACTTAGTATTATTAAATTAATTATTAAGTACATTGTTCAGTACTGATACATTTATAAATGTAATTATATCAGTGTAAATTATTTCATTATGTCAAAATGTATTTTGTCTGTTTATTTTCAATAAATTAATAATTTTTTTAAATAATCTTTTGTTTTCTACTTTTCAATATGCTCGCACCCCCCTCCCAGGGTTTTCACGCCCCCCTAGGGGGCGCGCCCCACAACTTGAGAAGCACTGCACTAAATGTTATAAAGCGATAGAATCGTAAAGAGTCGTGGTTTCAGAGTTTTCTGAAGTATTAATTTCATTTTTATAACACCATTTTTTGCTTTGTGTGTCCTCTTTCGTCATAACCATTTTATTCTTATCTTCCCTGAGAGAAAGCAAGAGGCATGAGAATTATTTATATAGACACTCCAAAGAGAGTTCCATAACTCTACTTCGCTATCGTATGCTGACTTTGTTAAGTTTACTTTTTAGAGGCAGAATAATTCATCATATGTTCTCGATTTCACTTATTTTTGAATCACTGAAATTATTTTCAATAATTGTTTAAAATATCTGATATCCTGGTAATAAATCAATAAAATAGCAGTAAAACTATTTTCAAAAATCAGAAGGAGAAAAAATATAAGCATATAAACACCTATATAAATTATTACTCGAACAAAACTATTTTATGGCATTACGAGATAACAAGAATTTTCCTAGAATTATATTTTCCAAACTTATGATAGTTGCAATGATGAAAATTTGTTAAGAAATGAATCAAAAATTAAAGGAAAAAAGAAAAAAATAATAATGTATATTTTTTGTGCATTGAAATATAAGTACAATTAACTTTTTTACGAAATTCTGTACTGACTCCAACAACTGATGCTACTTCATCTGCCACTACCATGTTTTGGAACAAAGTCCTAACCTCATGAAATGCAATGCCAGAATAAATGAGAAAACTAGAACAAATCTTACCAGATAGGCCAACTCCGTACTTCACTTTGCACCATTTATTTCATTGACCACTTTATCTCAATACGCATCGATAACTCTGAGCATATTCTCACAATCAACCCAAAGAGAGGCAACTTTTTGATCGATGACCAACTATCATCCTCACCAGATTACGTCCCCAAACTAATGATAGGTAGAGATCATCCCTTGTCTCTGATGAGATTTTACGGTCATCTTATCTGTCCCGTAAAGAAGGTATTTGTGACAAAGTGGCTTTCGATGGATCGGAAATCTGACCGATTTAAGTATGGTGAGTGATTAAGGGGGTTTGCTGTTGGGTTTTAGTAGCAAAAATTGCCGGAGAATTGTTTCTCTTGATATTTGGTTATTTGAGGTTTATATTTGGATGTATTAAAAAACGTAAGACAGAAAGACAAATTATTTAACAAAGCTGTTTTATACGAAAAGAATTAATATAAGAGAATAAAAGTTTTCAAAACCAAAATAGAAGGAAAAAAATATTTAACATATGGATAACTTTTCTGCAAGGATTTTTTCAAAAAAAATTCTTTTCTGACTGTTAATTTTTTATAATTACTTTCCTCACGACATGCTCAAGAGTAAAGATGACAAGAATAATAAAAGTAAGAACTCAAATGAACTGAATAAAACCTGCCAACATAATATTTTCCTGATGCACTCTATTTTAAAATGGAAATGTGGTACTTATCTAAAGTAGAGTATTGAAGATCAAAAAACATTAGTGATTAATTGTGGTTCTGTTAAATAGGATGTTTTCTTAAGGCTTTGATTCTTCATTAAGGTATGCAGTTATTATTGTATTGTAACTTGGTGAACTCAATGTCAAAATTATAAGCGAATTTTAGTTTCAAATGCTTGAGAGAGAGCACCCATTCTATTCATCTATTTTATTATGATCACAGTCCAAATCTTAGTTGCAATACATCAAATCATAAAATTATAAGTCATGGACTAGAGAATCGCATGAATGTACCTGAATAGTACACTCAGAGTAAGCAAAGCGGAGACCGAAGAGGAATATGGAACAGTTTTACGAACACCTAACTGGCAGATATGCACCTGATGTATGGAATGTCAGAAGGAAATGCAAGAGTAGCAAAAAGAATCTATCGCAAAATGTACCCACAAAGAAATGGACCAGACCACCGGATGCTTACTAATTTGCGTCATAATTTCTGCAAAGGATTACGAAGTAATAGGTGTAGTGAAAGTGGGCCAGGAATGATTCGAACTTCCAATATAAAACTATTAGGGATTGCAATACCGGCATACCGGAATATCAAATACCGGTATTTTGAATCATTTGTACAATTTTGTGATACCAGTATTCACAAGTTTAAATACCGTTCTTTCGGTATTTACTCGAAATTTTTTAAATTGTCTCCGAATTAGAAAATTTTTAACGTTATTTACATAATTATAATGATTTTAAAAATGATAATGAATAATGATAATGATAATGATAATGATAATGAAAAAGTGACCAACCAATTCAAATTTGATCAAGTTTATAGTAAATTTTCTTAAAACTTTTACCCTCAAACTTATCCACATTCAGAAGAATTTAGTACAGTTATCGAAGATGATGTCGATAGTGTGAAAAAGAATTATCTTTTGAACAAAAATCAGAACTAGAGATAATTAAAAAAAATTCAACAAACCAAAATAAAATACAGAAATCAGCTATATCCAAAACGATTCGACGAGAAATCGATTTATTTGAAAAGATGATAGATTTAGAGGTAAATACTTGGAAAAAGTATATATATTGCACAGTGCTAACAGTACCACACCAACTAGTGTAGATGCCGAAAGAACGTTTTCGACAAATGGTAATTTTTGCACAAAATTACGCTCCGGGCTAAGTGACAGTACAATTGATACATTACGTTTTTTAGATCACATTTAAAAAATTTTAATGGTACCGCAGACTGATTAGTGATATTTACACTTTTATATAATTTAAATAAATAAAATGTTCCTCTCTTTTTTTTTTTTACTTTTGTGATTATTTATATACTGTTATAATTTAAAAGTTCCAATTTTTTTTGTGATATTTTTACACTCTCTATAATAAAACAATCAAAATGCAGAAAAAAAAAAAGAAATAAAGCACCTGTGTTTTCTTTGTTTTTCTAAAATCTCTACAACCGGTATTAAAACCGATATCCCAGTTATAAGACATTAAAAATACCGAATACCGGTATTGAACTATTGGTCCGATATTAAATCCCTAAGAACAACATATCTTGGATACAGTTCGAAGGAATTTGAGTGCCAACGTTGCTGTCGTTAAAGGATCTCAGAGTAGCTTTCATCGTGATGTGCAAAATGAAGGTAAGCCATTACACTGATATTAACTTCAAAGAGTACCGTTACAAATTTTGATACAAATAAGTAAACATCCGGCTATCCGGTTGTAGATATGTTTCCTTCAATGCTGTTAAGAATTGCGCCATCTAGCGCCGAACGAGGATGTTTTCGACCATGGGTTGTTTGCAAATCTGAATCTTTGTGATATTTCTTACCTCCCCTTAAAGTTCGACTCAATAATCTTGGGACACTCCGTATATCAAATAATATGTGGGAATAATATAGGTCAAAAAATAATTTTTTACCCTTATTTAATAAAATGCGATGGATTTCATACATTTTTTCCTTTTATCTTTACTTTCAAGTTTCATATATTGAATTCTTGAAACTGGAAAATCTTCTTGAGTCCCAATTTAATTATGAAAAATGGCTTCATATTATTAAATCTGTTAAAAGTAAATCTACATGATGGTATACCGAAAACCATTCTATACTTGATGTACTAATTTTTAGTTAATGGACAGTTATTAATAGGTTTATGAATTTCTAAGTATTCTAGTGCTTCAGTTAAATTTATAATTTCGAAACTCCCATTATTATCAGCGAAGAGTAGAATTAACTTCATTAAGGTATCCAACTACGTTCGGAACCATGGTTTTGCAAAAGCGTATAAATGGATAATATTTATGATATTTAGTGTCGCTTAATTAGAAAATGTATATAAAATTGTTTTAAGAATAGTATTACAATAAAAAATTATTTAACTACAATTTTTTGACAAAAAATGAACATAGAATGAATCATTTTCAAAATATTCTCCTTTTGGAAAAATGCTTCTATTATAATAATATTTTTCCTGTATATAGCTCAAACCTCTGTACTGAAGCTCAATTAAAAGTTTTGAAATATATAACTTAGAAGTGGGTTTATCCATGTTTTACGACAACGGAGGGGAGAAATTTTAAGAAAAAAACACCAATAATTATTTTAATGGGATGTAACTCTGAAAATAATGGGAATTTTTCAACAATCATAGTTGAGCCTCTGTACAGGGGTCTGAGCTATATACAGGCAAAATATTATTATCATAGAAGCATTTTTGACAAAAGGAGAACATATTGAAAAAAGTTATTCTAAGTTAATTTTTTGCCGAAATATTGTATTTAAATAAATGTTTTTGTCAAAATGTCCTTAAAACAATTTTATACATTTATTTTAATCTAAGTGACACTAAATATCATGAAAATTATCCATTTATGCGCTTTTTTTAATATCACGGTTCCGAACGTAGTCGGATACCTTAATGTAATAAATTGAGTTTAATTTATTGATATAAAATTCGTAGAAGGCTTATAGAAATCAATAACTGTGAGGAATTAGAAATCATGTTAAAAATACAATTGTAAAGCTTATAAAATAGTTTGCTTTTCATTGTTCATTTATTTAAATCGTAAAAAGAAATTAATATAATTGTTATTCAGAAATGTGGGAAGATAAAATAATTATGTTTTTACCAGACAGTATTATCATTTATAATTAATCCCTTTGGTTTCGACTTGAAAAAGTAATAAGTGTTTCCATGTAATTACATTGAGTCGTGTTTAAATTTTGAATAATTCATTTAATAGTAATTTCTCTATAAAATATAACTCATTGACATAAACTCATTTGATTAAGAAAATATTGTTGGAGAAGACTATTCATGATGCGAAGTAGTGCATGAATTCCTGGATTTATCAAGTGAAACTTTATTAAAGAAAATTATTAACAGTCACAGATAATATTTTATTATATCGGATAAATTGAATACGTAACAAATTAAATTATTTTATGTAATGCATTTTTCAGAAAGCCTGCTCAATCAATACTAGAATCTAATGTAAATATATAATAATACAAAATCATCAATTGAAACATCAAAGCAATTTTTTAGGTACTTACTAATTTTATATTCATCTTAAGATCTCGTTAGAGTGAGATATTAATATGTTATCCTCCTTAATAAGGCTTTTGATATATTGGAAATACATATCTGCTGTTAATAACTTGATATTTATGTTGGAATAGTCAGTGTAATATGTTTACTAGTTTATTTTCCGTCTTCTCTAATCTGTGCACAGTGTTAATATAGAAGACTTCAGAAGGTTAGAATTAAATAAGCTTTTTTTTCCTTTCCTGTTTATAATTTTAGAGTAAACCCAATTTTTTAATTTTTCAAGCTGTGTTATATAAAAATTTAAGAATGTATATATTTTGAATTCTCATATTCGTCGTTTCTACTTTCAAAAATATATAGCAGTATCACAAATTTTATTACAAAAGTAGATTAATAATATTTTCTTAATATTTATGGAAATTTACATCAGAGCTTACAGATGAGTTACTTTTTGAATAAAAAATAGTTTCATTTATCTGGCATTTATTGTAGTCACATATTGTATTAAATTGTGTTATTAAATATAGAGAGTTAATTATTTGATCCAATAGTAGTCTACAATCCAATCACAATGAAGTTCCATGCCTCTTAATTAAATAATAATACATACAGTGAAATATGTTTAACGAGAAAACGCTTAAGACGAAATATAGATGAATACAAAAAGGGAAAAAAAAACGGTCCCGACAAACTGCTATGTATTTTCCTGCATTTTTTTGTGTCTTAACACAAAAAGATTTCGCTTCTGGGAATGAATAAAATATGGAAAACACCGACCTTGCTGGTGAGATTTAAGGGGGGATTTGTGAAATAAACGATAGCTGGTTTCAGTCGTGTAACGTACTCACCCGAATCCGAGGCTCGGGTATTTAAATCGCCACAGGCCAAGTACGACTGGCTGATGTCAAGTACGGCTTGTGTCCCCAAACCTGACTTTTGAGGGGTGGCCTAGTATTTTCAATGATGCTGCTGGGCGGTTTCTCATGTTTCGTAGAAAGGAAGCCAACTTGGCTTTATATAATATGTCCTCAGAATATTAAAAATAAATTTTTTTAAAACAACTACTCCGTTTTGGTTTACTCAGAAAAATGAGCTTTCCAATTATAATATGACTAGATATTTTATATAACATGGTTATAAAAAAGAAAATAATTGGTCTGAATGTATCGATCTATCTAAAATCCTCTTTTTAATTGGCTATTTATTCTAATAATTGTATAACTACTCTATTAACCTTTTATATTACTAATTTTATAAGACTTCTTGAGAGAATTGTCTTTTAAAAGCTTGAACAAATTTAAGTTATATTTATAGGTACACATAAAAAAGCACTGCTTGGAATCGAAAGGCACAAGGGTCAAATTTAGTTTCATTTCAATCAATAGATTCTGTCTACCGGCAATTTTAAATTCGTGAGTGTAATATTAATTCTCTGAAACTTTTGCTTTCTTCTTCATGCCTAGACTTAAATATCGATTTGATGCAATACAGTATAGCAAAAATAAAAAATAAAAAATATGAGAATCATAGTTTCTTTTGAAATGCATTTTTCTTCAACTATTTGAAAATATTTTTTTAAATGGTTCTTAATGATCTAAAATACTCTCAAAATTTGAAAGAGAAATAGAATTTTAGAGAAACATTCATTATAGTAATTTTTTTAATTTTTTTATATACCATTTTTTCCCTCGAATCTAAGTCCCCATTGATTCTAAGCCACATCCCCAATTCTCAACACATTTTTGAGAAAGTAATAAAAGAAATGTGTAAAATATCCGATCCATCGATATCCGATACTTAAGAGTTGTTTAAAAAAAATTTAATGAGCAAAATAATAAGTTAATAATTAATTTAGATAATCTAGTTATGTTTCTTTCCTGAGATAAATCAATTTAAAGTTTTTATTTGTCATTGTGATGTGAATATAAACGAATCTAAGAGTGATCATATTTGTAGATCCTTTTAACTTGGAGTTGTAACGAATCCGATCCTCACCTTTTACTGATCCTCTACGGAAGTCTTTTTTCATGGTTGCATGATTGTATAATCGCTTTACGTGAAGGATCCGTGATATATGAAAATATGAGTTGAGAGAGAGAGAGAGAAAGTCGATGGCCGTCTGGCTGAGACTGAAGTTAGAAGTATAATAATTGAAGTCATTGGAGCTTCAACAAAGAGAAATAAGATCTCACTGAGAAGGATCATCAGTTCTGCAGAAACAGTCAAAGTTAAGTATATTAAAAACTATTAATATTTATATTTAGATTAGCAATTAAGTTGACCACTACCTTCAAATAAACAATATTTTAGTAGTAAATTGATAAATAAAATGAAGGTTTTAATTTTATTAAAATGTCTCTTAAATCTGTGCATCCAAATCCACAAGCAACCTCCGAGTCGCGACAGAGCTTTCAAATTTTGTGAGATTATAGAAAATTTTTGAAAAATAATAATTTCGGGAAAAAAATTTATTTGAATTTCTGACTTTCATCAATTGAACCTTATTGTGTCTTCTTAAACTCAATACCATGCTAAAATTAATTACTTTCAGAACAACACATTAAAAACTTTTCTCGATATATATAGATATTTTGTTAAATCCAAAAAATTAGATTTTTCCTAAGCTCCATACAATTCTAACTAAGTATAATACCTAATATATTGAACGGATAAATAAGATCGTTTTTCCCTCTCGAAAAAAATTCACCTAAATTTCTCTCACCAAACACTTGCGGGAGCTAAATGACAAGTTCGCTTAAAACTGATTAAAAACAACATCTCACTTTCACAAGAAAGTATCTCAGGAAATTACACACTTCTAACAATCCGTAATCCATTTCCGTATCAACTGGTGTTACTCAAACTTGTTAATTACAAACACCCCTTAGGGAATAAGAAAATACGGAGGAATAAGGCAGGATAAGCAAGCCGTGTCCACGTGGTCAACTCAAGAATAAAAAAAAGGGGACAACTTTAGAAAACGATCAATAAAGTCCTGTTTGAAGGAAAGAAAGAAAAGAATATCTTCTGGCTAACCTAGAGAAAAGATCATGAATCTATAAAGTTTATTTCCCATGGGTTTGCCTTTAGAGTGATTGCAACCTCTAGCCGTTGCAGTGGAGGAATTAAAAACGGTTTGATTGAGGCATGGGTATTTGGTGATAGGAAACCTTTATAAAAAAAAGTATTCCTTCTGGTTTCGGGAGGAAATCAAAGACCTGACTACTCAGTTGGAAATAAGGTTTTAAAAGTTTTAGAAGGAGTCTGGATTGCCTCGGAATGGGTATCTTTGGAAATAGTTTTGGAGTTGTTAGCTTTGATGATGAGTTTTGTAATTGGATAAGTGATAGAGTTAAAAAAAAATGATTAAAAGTTTGATGAACTAGTTACAAGTAGTGGATAAAACTGAAAATGTATAAAAATATAGTGTAAATAAGTATAAATGTTAGTACCTGTAGTTTTTAATAATTTTTCGGTAAATTAACCATTATTCAATGGCCTGTTTTGTATGCCGTTTGTTGCTCCTTTTTAACCCTCCAAGCGGTGTGCATGTAAAATTCCGCCATTCCAGAGATGCTTTTTCTGCCTTCAAGCAAGATTCCTAAAAGCGGCCGAGCCACATTCTTAAAAATACGGCTCAACCGCTTTTGAGAACCCCACCTGAAAGCAAAAAAATATGTGCAGTGCATTTTTGAAGCATTTCCAGAATGGCAAGACTTTAAGTGCAGACCACTTAGAGGGTTAATTAAAATGTATTTTAAAACTCATGAAATAAAAATAAAAGTTGTGTTCGAAAATTTTCATAAGGGATGCATTTAGAAGAAATTTCGATGATTCCTCCAAAAACTTTCAAACATTTAATTTCTAAAACATCTACATCCGTATATGCACAGTAAATAAATTCATGTAAAGTATAATCCTTTTAGTATAATCCTTCTTCTTCCTTTATCCTTCTAAAAGCATACATTCCCCCCCCCCCTGCTTAGTTAATTAAAATTAAATTTTGAAAGTTTATAGATAACAGCACTGCGATGCTAAGGCACTCGAATTAAAATGGACTGAATATGAGAATTAAGTTTAAATAGTTGTAAAATACTTAAAGTTTAAATAATGATCTCTCTTCAGATTTTTGAGAGGAAAAAATCTTTTTTAACAGTACGAAGTTCTGGAGATTCATTTAACATATTTACTTTAATGTTTCTTAATAAACATCTTATTTCCATGTTGATATTGTAGTGGTTATTGCATGTCTAAAATCATTTGCTAGCGTTAACCCCTTAACAGGACATTAAAAGTAACGTGGTTAGCTCCCCAGTGCCACCGTTTTTCGCTTAGGAGCGCGTATAAGGTGTATTGGGGGTGGGGGGAAGAAAAGGTACAAAAAAGTAAATTCTTCTCTTACATAAGTAAATCTTTCCTATACTCTGTGGTCATTTTATTGCATTTCATAGCCTTCCGAATAGATTTACCAATAGCTGCGCAAAGAAAAGTATCTTATTTCTGTAGGACGTATATATACGTCCAAAGCACTCAACATACCAGTTGAGCCAGACGAATATATACGCGGTGGAAATTAAGGGAACCCATTTACATTGGTATGCAAAAGTTAGAAACAAAGACATTTTTACGTTTTTTCAAAAACTACGGAAACAATTCACGTTTTCACGTTTCTTCACGTCACAGGGATATGGATCTACAATAGATCCTCCATCCCCTATCTGATAAGTATTTTGGCACTGACAAGTGGAAAACCTGACTGGGAAAAAGCAAAGTTCACTGAGTTTGGTAGGGTAATGCAGGCGAATGACGTCACAGTCTGGGGGTAGTAGTCTTCTGATTTCGGTGGGGAAAAAAGTCCTGAGAATTTTGACAGTCAACTGGGAGTTGTAGTGTAAACACTGTCATTAGTTGATAGCAATAAGTAAGAAAGCTCTCTAATGGCTGCCCTGAAGTTGGGGAAATTGAAATAAGAGATTGCTTGCCTGGTGGGTGCAGCGAAGAGAAAAATTTGAAAAGTCAAGAATTACAAAAATTAAAGAGAAAAATATGGAGTAAAAAATTTAGAATGAATAGTTTGCATTTTCAACACCAGTGATTGCGAAGCAATACCATTAACAGAAACAATTAAATAGAAATTTTATATTTATTTTCATTCAAATAAGACTGCGGAGTGGTAATTACCATTGCACACTTAGTACATTCTACGGAAGCTAGTATCACTTTTTAGTGTGGCACCTTGTTGGTGAATACTAATTACCACAATGTAATTTTAACGCCCATTTTCCACCCCCAGAGGGAGATACCTGAGCTCTGAGAGGAGAAATTGTACTCAGAATTTAATATTTTGCCTTGAGCATCCAAGCCAAACAAGCACTGTAGGGATCTAAAGCATGCCGGATAATGATTCGGTACAGACGTTGTAGATTTTTTGCATCAAGAAAATCTATCGACTTGAGTCCCGTTCGAGCCCACAAATTTGGGGGTTTAAGACCAGCGCCTAGCCAACTATGCCAAACAGATGCCTTGAAATTTGGTATGAATATATTTGAAAATATTACTAAGAAGGTAACAGTAAAAAACAATGTTACTCGTGCATGATCGTGATTTACGCTCGCGAAAAGCCAAAAACGATATAGCAAGATGGTACTTGTAGAGGGTTTAGTATGCGTATGTGGTCTCACGCCTTTGACAGCAATGCAGCTTTCATTACAAACAGTCCTGTTACTTACAGAACATATCTTGGAATAATAAACCCCACTCCTCCGCTAAGGCACTTCTTAATTCCGGAAAAGTAGTATTGCTGTAACTTTGAAACAAAGTTACTCAAGCTCAAAAACAAATTTTACACTTCACTTTATCCTCGAAGCAACTGATTCATCTAAATTTCTTTAAAAACAAAGCATTATTTTTTTCAAAGCAGTTTTATGGTAAGTAAGTCTTTATGGAAGATTAATATAGAACTGTTATATATTTTACCCTAACATCGTTTCAATCTATAGTATTTTTAAATATGTAAACAGCACACATGAGCAAAAAATATTCACAAAATAAACAGAAAACAGAGAAATTTAACACAGACTAAATGAAGAAAAGAAATATATAAAATAAAAATCTAAAAATGAAAAAGTCTCGTAACTCACCGAAAACGAAAGGTTCATATTTCAAAATTTAATATAAAGTGAAATCTAAAATTTCATTTCTCAAACAACTTAATGCAACGTAAAGCTTCCAAATCATATTTTTCTAACAGAAGTAACTTTTAAATTAGGTTTAGTCTCAACACAAAATAAGTATATACAAATATATATATATATATATATTAAATTTTGTAGTTCATTAAGTAACAGGAAAAATTTTAACACAATTTTTTAAGATTTGTGCAGATTTAAAACGATAGACATTTTGACTCACGAATTAAAAAAAAATTGTTTCATAACGTTGTACGGATATTTAATATGGCTTTAAATGTAAATAATTAATGTTTATCCAAATTTTAGAGTTTATCCAAATATTAAAGAACTATGACAGCCTATGTGAATTAAATAAAATAAATTTTTTGTTACTTGTCTCAGATTTTTCCAAAATTAAATTAATTTTTTTTTTAAAAAAAAGAGACTGTGTAAATTAAAATTAATAAAAAATTTTTAAGCAATACAAACAAAATATGGATTGAAGAAACGAGTTTTACAAGAATTAATTATTTAAATCTTTACAGTGTAATATTTTTTTGTGTATTAGTTTTCCTGATAATATAAATGTACTTAATTCTAATGGCTGCAATTCTTTTACTTGGTACCAAATTCAAGTTCATAAGTTTCTTAAAAAGCAACAAAGCACAAAAGGGGATACAAATAAAATGCATTGAGCTTTTTAAAATAAATAAAGCGAATCGAGATAAACGATTCCAAATTCTCCCTCTTGGATTTAAACTCTCTGGTTATCGTTAAGAACACTCTTCTCTAAGATTCACATAACATCCTCTAGAGAACCTTACCAAAAATACCCACATTCCAATCCTTACAGTTAGAAAAAAGGAATCATGACAGAATGCTACAACATAAACATAAGAAACTTTCCATTTGTTTGATTATATCTCTTCTAAACGAATATCTAAAAGCGAACACATACACCATGAAATAATAAAAAAAAAGAAAAGAAAGAAAATATTCTTCTATTTTACTACTTAAAATTCGAGCAGCACCATTGTTGGCCCTCGGAAAGAAAAAAAGTCTTGGTAACTTCTCGGGTTATGTATCTGGGAATGACTGTAGAAGACAGGTCTCTCTCTCTAGCATACGTATGGTAAGCTTAGGGCTTAAGAGATATATATTGGGGAAAAAAGTGGGATGCTTCTAGACGTTTATCCCCAATCGTCCATTGAGGAAGAAGATTGGATGGTTCTAAAGTTACAGCGGGAATGCACACCAGAAGAGGTTGAGAGTTGGAGCAAAGGTTCTGAATTGTTTCAAATCACTTACGTTGAAGCAGCAGTCCTATTTTATAGTCAAAGCAGGATCTGAAAGAAATTCGATTGATTTTGCATGTCATACTGTGGACGAAAATTTATGTTAGATTCAAAAGGTATGAAAAATGCTAGAGAAAGAGGAATTCTAATCCACTTTGGAGGAAAAAGTTAAGCAGAAATATATTATCCTTGTATTTTAAGTTGATATTTGAATTCTTATTTAGACTTCTAGGCATGTGTAATCCGACGTAACTGTATAGATTCCGACCCCGATTTAACGAAGCTCTATTTAAAAAATTTTGTGATTTAACGAATTTTTATCTTTTCTCGATTAACATAAAGGACAAAAATCCTTATTTAAGGAATAAGAAGCCCCAAATGGACGAATAATTTCCACAATTAAAAAAATATATTAGTTTGGATTACAAAAAAGGGATTTTTTTATGCTTCCGCAACCTCCTTCATCAAAATGGATTTCAGAAAAACCCATTTTCAGTGGATCTCTACTCAACAAATTAAACATGCTTGCCAAATTTAAACTGTGATTCTAACAGTTGTGAAAATGAAAATATTTTTATGGATAAGCCTCGTACTCTTCTTTGAAAAACGATTTTCTAAAACCCGCTCTTATCGGATTTCAATTCAACAACAGCAACAACAAACAAGTAATATAAAAAAATAGTTTTTAAGTCAATTCCTACTTAGATCAACAACGAAAAATTTTATTTTAGCTACTTTTTATTAAATAGTTACAATTAATATAAATATGTATATACATAGGACAGAATCACAACATTAAGTGGTAATTAGTTTTTTTTTAATTATCATTAAAGTATCGTATTGTCCTTTTAATTTCAGTCCAACTGAGAAAAAACCTTTTCAAGTTTTGACCCAAGTCGCCAAAAGGGTCGCTAAGTCGCCAACGTGGCTGCGTTTGTAATTCTTTAAATAATTAGTTTTAATCAATTAATTTTTGATAATTATAATTAAATTATTGTATTGTCATCCAAAATGATCCTGTATATAAAATTTTAGCTCAATTCAGCGCTTTAAAATGTATTTTATAAATGATTGAAAATTCCACGAAGATAAATAAATAAATATACAAATATATAAATAAATAAATAAATAGACAGTGCGAGCTAATA
>BMAV01008369.1:30222-40941 GCA_019973955.1 Trichonephila inaurata madagascariensis | reverse complement strand
CAAGATAAATAAATAAATATACAAATATATAAATAAATAAATATATAGACAGTGCGAGCTAATAGTGTGTGCGTGTAGCAATTGAAAAAAACATGCGTGGCAAATTTCCTTACAGTAGATCTAGTACTTCGAAAACGAGATTTTTTTTTATCTATAAGTCTCAGTAACTTCCCGTTCCTCCCCCCTCCAGCTTTTCGTTTCCTTAAAATAAGTTTTTAGTGGATCTCTATTCATCAAAAGAAACATGCTTACCAAATTTCAAATATGCGTATCTAACAGTTCAAAAACAGGATTTTTTACTTAATAATGTCCCTCCTTATTCCTATGGAGGATCAATTTTCGCAAAAATATTTTTGTAGTAGACCTGTAATCCTTGAAAGGAACATGCCTACCAAATTTCGTTTGTAGGTATAACAGTTCAAAAACGGGAATATGATCGCTAACGCTTCTTAGGGATCAATTTTTGTAAAATCCCTTCTTATTGAATCTCTACTTTATGAGAGGAACATGCTTGCCAAATTTCAAGTCTGTAGGTCTTATAGTTTCGGAGATATCGTGATGAGTGAGTCGCTTTTCGCGTTTATCAAACCCTAGTGGTTAGAGCAACGGACTCCGGAACGGAAGGCCTGGGTTCGATTCCCGTACCACCAAATACCCTCCGAGTACACGCGGAGTACGTGCTCGTTAAATCAGTGGGTCTGAAAGTCTTGTGGGCTGAATCAAGAGTGCAGGGAACTGGAGAAAATTTCCCTTCAATTCAGTTCCATGCCTAAATTGTGGAGGTGGAGATAGGTGGTGTCGCCATCTATCGTTCCTTCGGGAATTTCTCCGAGCTAAATCATGCTGTCACCTGTATGGTGCTCAAGGCCCATTCTAGCCCATTGCCACGATGAATTTCGTGGGCCTCGACCTGACTATGTCAGGCAGGTGGCATGAGCAACAACAACAGATATACTTGAAGAAGTGCAAAATTAGGGCATGAGAGAGAAAAAAATTGATTGTTCTTTTTATGCGGTTTTAGATCAAAAGATAATTAAAAACCAATATTTCCCATCTATTCTAAATCTTTGGCGTAGGAGAGAGGGATTTCACTAACAGTGCAAAAACTGTGGAATGAAAGTCATTTTTTCCGTCGAAAAACCGAAACCATTATGCACATAGAGCAGTACAGGTGGTTTATTACGCCTCATATTACTGCTGTTGTAATTCAATTCAAAACGCCACTTGTAGCCGAATCTGTTTTCGTTATACCTATCTATCGATTTCGTTAGCGCTATCTACTTATACACGTTTGAAATTTTTTTCCTTGTGCCATTCCGTTCCCCTTTCAAGTATATTCAGTTCAAATTTGAAATAATTCTGACCGGTGGCTTGTTTTGTACAGCATTTTGAAAATAAAACTTTAATTCTAATCACCTTGTGTGTGCATATATGCATGTAGGTATGTACGTTTATGAATTATATATTCTAGATCTCTCTCCTATCTAAACCTGTCGTAAGGAATCATGATGATCTGAATCTGGTTGAATCAAGCCCTCATAATCCATATTATAGTAGGATATAGACCAGTGCCTCTCAGACTTTCAATATTAGTGACCCAATATTCAATCATAATTTTCATCACCCCCCTAACAATACAATAACAATGAATTTAATTTAATAATACTATAATTTGGCTCTAAATTTACAACCCGCTTTAACCGCTTAAGTGCCACCGGCGTATATAAACGTCTCACTCAACCAGTGCGCTGATTGCCCCGGACGTATATATACGTCTTTCCAAAGTACAATCTTTTCTGTGAACTTCACTCCATAAAATTACTTCAAAAGCTTTGAAATTTAATAAAATCTCCTTAACAGTGAGGGATTGACAAATTTCAAAGGATTTGCTTATTTATTCATTTTCTTCCCCTTCCCAATACACCAAATACGCTCGCCTAAGTGCTGAAAGATGGCACTGGGCTGATCGTGAAATTTTTAATCGGCCTTTGAGGGATTAGTTATAAACCGTACAAAAATTATCAAGATAAGTGTTATTTTTGCCATTTAATTTTATATATGAGAAGCCTCTGGGGTCACTGGTAATTAATAATCTTGTTCTTTACTTAGAATTGTTAAATTAATTATAAAATACATTGCGCAGTACTTATATATATTTAAGTGTCTTACATCAGTGTAAATGTGTATTTTATTTTTTTATTATGTCAGAATGTATTTCTTTTTTGTTTACTTTCAGTAAAATAAGAATTTTTTAAGATAATCTTTTGCTTCTGACTTTTCAATAAGTTCGCACTTCCTCCTAGGATTATTACGCCCCCTAGTTTGAGAAACACTAATATAAACTGACATAAATTGTTGACCATTATTCCTTTATTCCAAATCGGCAAATCTGTGGAGGATATCACTGTGTAACTCTAATCTTACAACAATAAATACACGGAACTTAAAAAGTGTTATCTTAGGCAAAAATAATCTTCCTTCAAAAGAAAATAATCATCCCATTGAGTTTATTAGTAACACTAATAATAAAGTCTCGGATATAATTAAAACAGTTTCAAAATAATAATAAAAAATATATATATTTTAACGATACTTTTTTTAAAAAAAAAGTTTCAATAACCCAATCAATTTAATGAGCTGCTAAAATGTAAGTAAAGATACGCTGGATTCTTAAAGGAGAAAAGAATTGATTTTTCTGGCAAAGAAAAAGATACCGCCCAATAATTTAAAAACGCCGTAGTTTTTTCCGATATTTTCTAAACGGAAATTGCCACAATTATAGAGAGAGCAGTGCTTTATCCCTGAGCTTAATATGTTTATCTTTAATATAGTTATAAAATACATCCCGTGGATTTTTTTTTCTGGAAACTTATGGTATAAAAATGAGAGTAGAAGATAAAAAATGAATCATAGAAAGGTAGAAAATTGAGGAAAGGGGATTTTTCTTGCACTGTATAAACTCAAATTAATCCACACACCATAATAGCAGTGGCGTAACGTGGGCTTTCGCTGCCTGGGGCCGACCGAAAATTTGTCGCCTCTCTATTTTAATTATTAGTCAAGAAAATTAGTAAAAGTAAAAAAAAAGCAGCTTTAAATTTTTTATTCATTAAAAATGCACTTTTCGAGTTTTTTTCAGAGCAAAATCTTTTATATAATTGTCCCTATCAATATGTATGCCATGTTCAATTGCCAGAATAGCTAAATTTGTTAGCCTTAACGTGACATAATTGGTCTGAGATAATTTTTGATTAATTTTAGCTTAGAGAAGCTTCTCTCGCAACTGGCATTACTGATGACAGATGTTAAAAAAATTCTCAACATTACGACAATATTTGGTAAGCCATCTTCAAGTTTGGGCTCAATAATATATTTTAATAAACCCAGAGAGTCAGACCTAAAATGAGTTCTTTTTTACAGCTGGGTCTGTTGCAGCTACGAAAGCTTGTAGACGTACGCGCTCAATTTGGAATTTTTCTTTATTTAATGTCTTGAAGAGCTTGAACTAAGTTAAGTGCGTCCATGCTCAATATCACTTTTCAGGCCTTAAAAAAACATATTTTTGTGCTAGATTTTGCAGCTGTTGGAATTTTTCTCGAATTTCCGCAGTTATTCTGTCTATTGAAGAAACCATTGTTCGCCTCAAGTCATCTTCGTACGATAATTGAACATTTTTACTTCCGTTCCCAAATATATGCTTCCTCCTGAGTCGTCTTGGGGTTCAAAAGAAATTGCATATATTAAAGCGTCATCCATGAATTCCTCTCGTTTTGATTCTAATACGGTCTGTAAAGCACATACTTTTGAACACAATGATGAATATTTAGTCCCTCAGATTGCAAATAATTTTGAGCATCATTGACTTCACACAGTACCGGTTGCCAGAAGCCTAAGTAACATAAAAACAAATTCGGTTGCTTAGCGACTAATAAACTTCCTGCATCTGTGTTCGCTAACCATACCGACAAACTGAAAGGGTGTGTAAGGAGAACATAAGCGATTCAGAATCATATAGGAATGCAGGGTCGCAAATGTCACAGTTACGAGCTGTGGTGCAAAGAAGCAAAAAAAAAAAAAATGAAATAGCAAATATTAGACTAAAAACATTTTATTAAAAGTTTAACGATAACAAGTGCTCAAAATTACAGCCAGAAGTCGTCTGGTTAGCCTGACAGCGACGCTGCATGGAATTCTTTACGTCCTGAATGATTTTTGGTATGCCACGAATCTTCTCGGCGCAGCTACAAATATTCGAGCGTTGAGATCTTCAACTGAAAGAACAGGTATCTCTTACACCAAACTCTTTATGTGAACCTATAAGTAGTTCATACACTTTCGAACACCTGTTGTTGTACAACCTCTTATAAAGTGTTTTTTGTCTCATTAATGTGTTGCTGTGTCTGTTCTTTTTATCTTCTTCTTTGCACCATAGGTTGCAACTATGACATTTGCAACCCTGCATTCCTATGTGATACCAAAACATCCCTGTACCCCCTATGACAGTAGTAGCAAACCTTTATGGATCAAGGTGCCATTTTTTTTATATAAAGAAGTGTATAATAAGGTGTAGACGTGCCATCAAATAACTTTGCTTTCTGAATTGGAGTCATCTCTGTTAAATGGTTTCTAAGCAATTAATTACTTTTGTTGTGGTTCACTTTTTTGATAAGAGGATTTGTGATTTATTTCAGAATGCCGTTTTACGGACGATGTTCTGCATGTCACTGTTCCAGAACATTAAACACGCACCTCTTTGGCGCCTTTACTAATAATGCCATGCCATATTTCTAGATTCACTAAGTTTGAAATCCTCTGTTACACTTTCTATCTTGCCCTTACAGTTAATAGTTAATATCTTTATTAGGGATTTAGAGAAAAAGAGGCTATTATCCCATACAAAACCATCAAGTATCAATAGGTTAGTTAATGTTAAAATATTTCCTCTTCTGAATAAAAAACCTGAATGTGTATCTGTTTGATATAGCTTTCTCCAGTAATTCTTTAAAGGTAATATTGCAACGAGGATCAATCTTGAGAAAAACTTTAAGGTGATTTCGAAAGTGAGTATATCTATTGCATCTTAATAAAATGTGTTCCAAGTCATTTAAACGATTACAAGAACTGCACATTTTACTCCGTTAAATTAAATTTTTGAAGAAGTCCTGGGGTAATGATCATTTTGCTGAAGATTCGAGTGCATAGAATTTTTTCTCTTCTTTATTATTTGTCCTTTTTGTTCTTTTGTGGAACTAGCCGTATTAAATAACAGTTAAAAATTGTAAATATAACACAAATAAACTTTAAAATACAGTTGTCTAAGCGAAATTGATTATGCTATTGCGTAGATAAATTTTACATTATAAGCAACTGTAGTCCACGACCTAACTAAGGCAAGACAATAACAAGTAAGGTTGCTCACCGCCCAGCCGCGACCGATCATTCACGTTTTTTAGTAATACTTCACATTGAACTTTGTTATTTTGAAATAAAATGCAAACCGTTTTGATCATTTGCGTGCGCAAAATATGGTTTCGCGTGCCACTGGTTCGCCATCTCTGTCCTATGACTTCGCAAGTTTGTCGGACGGGTAGCGAATCACCCTACACAGAGAGAAAAAAATATTATTAATCGAACCCACCAAACAGAAAAGATGTCCTATGGCATGGAGATTAGGAAAAAAAAAATTAAAAATAACAATTTCAAAATTTAATTTTACCACAAAAGGATTGAAATTTCGAAAAAGAAGGAAATGACTTAATTATGGTAACATAAGACTTAAAATAAAATTATTTTTCTACAATATAAATAATCAAAAATGATGACTCACCATACCTTCGAAACAGACTGACCTAGACTTTTTTTCCGTCTTGCGCCTTATCGCGCTCTATAATTTCAACAGTCGGTTTTTTTTTAAAAATTTAATACAAAATAAACTGTTAAAAGTTCCTCATATTTCTCTTGTAACTATTTAATAGGAGTCCTCTCATCGCAATACATGTTAAAAAGTACTCAAATACTTGTTTTCTTTAATAAATTTTTTTTGACTTTTTACCATAAAAAAGCTCAAACACCTTAACTTATTCCCATTGTGACAGTACTTAATGCAATAATTATTTTATTTTATTTTTTCCTTCATTTATATTCCAGGGCATTTTTTCAGCACATAACTAAATCTTGAAATTCTTTTAAAAAAAATATTTCTTTCCACTCTAATAAGCATGCCTGCATAAGGTAGCTAATTCTTTTAACCTTTTAACGGACACAAAGCTAAAATACACTTTTCTGTGATAAAATACTTGATAAATGTACTGTTCTCATCCTCTATAAACATTATTTAGTCACTAAAAAAATATCTGATCAAGGGTTTTTTTCCTGGGCTGGCTTGTAGCCACTGCGCAATTAGGACATTTAACTTACTTTTCAGGACAGAAATAATGAATCATTTTACAATAAACCTTTTATGAAAAATTGACATTTATGTAATAACTATTTCAATAAAAATTAAATACAAAGTAAAGTGTAATTAAATAATATATAATAATTGTACAACATATAGAATACTTACTAAGAATGCATATAGAATACTCAAAATATACAATGAAATTGCTATATATCCACATTTTATATTGTATTTAATATTAGTATAAACAGTTAGAAATAAAGTAATATTTTTGAGAATTTAAATTAGTTATTTCACAAATTTGATGAGATATTTATACTGTGGAACTTTGAAATATGCAAACGTTTTTTCCGAGCAGAAAAGCTATAATGAAAGATTTTCGAACCCGAGAATTTTGTACCACATTTGTAAACAAAGTTTGCTTATATTTCCGACCCCCAACATTCTCACACGATTCTAAGTGTGGAGACAAGCTAAAATTTCTAGGTCATTTTTCTGTTTTCTGTGGGCAGTGGATAGAGCCTTTAGCCACATATAAAAGCTTTCCAAAAACCTAATAAAAAACTTTTTTGCAAATTTGCTTAATTCATTCAAACGAGAGAAAACTATACTTTAGAGATGTAGAATTTTTTTCAAAGATCAGAAATTATATTTGTAGTAATCAAAATACAATTTGTAAATTTACACCGAGAAACACTGTTTTTAACTACCCATTAGGGGACATGAAATGCAAAAAAAAAAAGGTATCGTGCTGCCATCCGTATTCATTTTTATGCATTTTAGCTTCAATTAACGCACATATGGATAGATTAAATATCCAACACCCACTTGGAGAAAAAATTTTAATATGTGGCTAGACGTATTAGCCACTGACTGCTAAAGGGTTAATAGTATATGTGAGGGAGGTAAACTCTATATAAGTAATACATTAGCATAATGTAGTAACCTTTTAAAGGCTGTCAAAAGTGTAAGGATACTAATGCAAGGAATTCTTATTTTCGTTTTTAATACTTATTAAAGATTTCAGAAATTAATTTTCATAAACAGCTATTGCAAAATAATTTTTCTGCGTTTCTGACATAGATTTGTTCCAAAATTTCTCGTGCAGAAACTTTATCCCCTGAAGGAAAAATCTATTGGGAAAATATTTTAACCGTGGAAGTGACTAAGTAAAATATCTTGTATGAAAATAAAGCGATAAAATTGAATTTTTCGTCAAAGGAGAGCACTTATTGGCATATAATCGATTAAATTTAATTAGATAAATATCAATCTTTTTTTAAGTGACAACAATCATGCCAAAATCTGAAGCTTCTCATAAATTATTAGTTTTCGGACTTATCAAAGTTTAAGAAAGCTTCAATATACTCAAAAATTCACCTCTAGTTTTTGCACAATACAAGTTATTCTTGAATTTAATTCCCTATGCCATTATATACAGGGTGATTCCCTAACAGACCGACAAACTTGCAGGGTATGTAGGGGGTACAAGTATTTCTCGGAATCACGTAGGAATGCAGGGTCGTAAATGCCGTCGTTACGAGCTATGGAGCAAAGAAGCAGAGAAAAAGATCAGAAACATCAATGCACTAAAGCAATTCTTCTCAGACTTTCAATATTTGCGACCCAATATTGAACCTTTAGTTTCAGCGGCCCCCCCCCCCCCTACAAATAACAATGCATCGAATTCAATAATACTATACTTTGAGACTAAAACTGCAATACAACTCTTTATTAAGTACTATCTGCATGCGTATATAAACGTCTCATTTATCTAAAGGATTAATTGCCCTGGGCGTATATATACGTCTTTCTGAAGTATGATATCTTCTGTGCACTGGTATCCATAAAATTATTCCAATGGCTTTAGAATGCAATAAAAGGACCTTTGACAGTGTTTGAGAAGGATTTATTTTTATATCAGAGGATTTCCTTATTTATTCCCCCCCCCCTTAATACATATCATCGGTAGCATTGTGGAGCGAATCGCATAATTTTTAATCGGCTGTTAAGAAATTAATGATAAAACCGTACAAATTATTAAGATAAGAGTTAATATTTGTACGTAATTTTATATATGACAAGCCCATGAGATCACTGGTACTTATTAATCATGTTCTTAATTTAGTATTGTTAATTTACTTATAAAATACATTGTACAGTAATGATGCATTTATAAGTGTATTATATCAGTACAAATGTTAATTTTTGTTTTATTATGCCAGAATCTATTTTGTTTCTTTATTTATCGTAAATTAATAATTTTTTAAATAATCTTCTGTTTTAGAATTTTCAATATGCTCGCACCCCTGTTGTAGAGTGATCCCGCCCCCTTGGGGGGTTGCCCCACAGTTTGAGAAACGCTTCACTAACGAGACAGAAAACATTTTATTGACAGGTCGTACTATAGCAGGAGTTCGAAATTACGATTGGAAGTCGTCTGGCAGGTCTGACAGCAGCTCTACATTTAATTCATCATGCTTCGGAAGATTCCTGCCATGCCATGTATCCTGCCAACAGCGGCAAATATTAGAGCGATGAGGTATTCCACTGAAGGAAAGAGCATATCGTACATCCAACTCTTCATTTGACCCTAGAAGAAGACCATGCATGATAAGTCTGTTGTTCTGGCAGGCCAATAAACCGGGCCTCAACATTCTATCTACCGCTGTCGAAAGATTACATTGAACTGTTTTTCGAAGACGTGAATGTCATAATGTGGAGAAGCCCTCGCCATGCTGGTACCACATGGAGCAGCACCACGACGGGTAAACTCCTGTTGCATCAAGAAGTTCAGACAGAACTTGTTGCAAGTCAGATACACCCTACCGTACATAGAACTGGGCAGAGTGAGTGATTGAGTGAGTGAATATTAACGTCGCACTGTACAGCTACATGAGGGCTTTTGGCGACGGACCACTAGAACTGGGCAGAAGGTATAGTCCAGTAAGGTAGTCTCGAAGAATGCAGACGCAAACATTAACCGAGAAATGAGTTGCATGGGGTTGCTTAAGGTTAGGTTTCTCCAAAGCCCCCCACATGGCCGTTATACTGATTAATGTATTGCAGTTTCTGTTTTTTTATCTGCTTCTTTACCCCATAGATTAGAAATACGGCATTTGAGAACCTGCATTCCGATATGTCTCCGAATCGTCTGTGTTCCCTCTACACACACTGCAAGTTTGTCCATCACAGAGAATCACCCTGTACATGAATATACAACTACCTAAAAAACAATAATATATGATGTAACTTATCTCAAAAATGTACTTTACTCTTTTTCTTTAATTTTTCAAATTTTCATCAAAACATTTAATAATGCTATAAAATTGTTAATGTTCTTTTGGCTCAAGATATATCAGCTCCATAAATTTCCTAACTGAGACATGGCATCAGAAGAGGAAATCCTGTGTTCTTAAATATATACCTGCAAATGTAAATATCGAAGAAAATGAGTGTGCTGATTCTTTGGCCCAAGAAGCCTGAGATCATAGCCAATCTTGTATCACTATCATATTTGCTGAGGCCAACGCTGTGGCCGGATCTAGACTTTTACCCTATTCCTTTAAAAAACCCTTCATAACAGACTTTTACTCCTCAAGAATTGTAGCATTCACAATTACAAGATTAAGAACACATCACTGCAAGGACATGAAAATCCATTTATGTAGAACAAGATCCTATATGCAGTGTACAAACTCTGTCCAGAAATCCAACCACTCTCATCAAAAACGTGTGCCCCGCTTTCACCCCTACATTCTAATTCCACTTTCTGACCCTCTGCAGGAGGACCTCTATGGCCAGGAAGCTCCGGCATTGGCAATCGCAGTTGTTGCCACTTTTGGTGGAATTTAGTGTTGTTATATATTATTTTTCTTTGCCAAATACATGGACACGAGACTCATGACACATTAATTAGTAACTTATACGAATTGTTATGCATAAAATTAAATTACAGTAAGTACTTACAACATTGAGGGAATTTAAACTCGAAAAAGAAATATGAAATGAACACAATAGAAACTATTATACTGAACAATGTACTTTAAGATATTCCTAAAGACCTGGACATTCAAGAAAAATAATTGAAATAAAGTAAAAATAATACTTCTGAAAAGGAATAATCAAAATAAGCACGAAGTTGGAATTTTTTAAAAATATTTTAAAAAGAATTATGTTACATAGCAAAAAATATAATAATTTTATATTTAAGATGGGGTAATTGAAAATTCACCAAAAGATTAATATATTTTAACGAGAGCAAAAAATAGAGTCCTCAGACGGAAGACTTAATAATCTCTAAGAACCTTATAAAATAA
>BMAV01008369.1:19383-30140 GCA_019973955.1 Trichonephila inaurata madagascariensis | reverse complement strand
ACATTTCACCATTTAATTGTTTTTCTACGATTGCTAAGCTTCTAAGCTTACTACAAATTAATTTTCCAAATTAACAACTAAGAAAAATAATTGTTCAAACATTTGAAACAAAATT
The DNA here is from genome assembly GCA_019973955.1 of Trichonephila inaurata madagascariensis. Lineage (NCBI taxonomy): Eukaryota > Metazoa > Arthropoda > Arachnida > Araneae > Nephilidae > Trichonephila > Trichonephila inaurata. Next base: position 30,025 of record BMAV01008369.1, on the reverse strand, counting down.
TAAAGTAGCAATTACATTTGACGTATACGTTTCTCTAATGGTAAGAAAATAAAAAATAGAAATAAATAAAAATAGGCGTAGTTTTGTTTTTAAAACTAAATACGAGGGAAAGTCAATGAGTAAAGGGAGTTTTGCAATTTCTCTTTCCAAAATTTGGCAACAGCTTTAGCATCTCACTCTGAATGAGGGTTAGACGTCAACACTTCTTTCCATTGACGATCTGCAACAAGGAGGAAAAGATGGCAGTGATTCACTTTTTGTTATAGGAAGGTGTGATGCCTTCGCTGGATACGGGCCATCCCTTCTATCACTGTATCCTCAACGACGACGACCATGTGTGGTTGATGTCGATAGATTGCCTGATCTTTCGTCATCACAGTGCGACGGGATTTCATCGCGTTTTCATATAACAGTCCTCTTTGGTTCCTTGGGGCCAGAATGGCAATTATTTCCAGCCAACTCAAGAAGAAGAACGTGGTTATGCAAATTAGGAATCATATATATAGTGGAAGTTAAGCGTTCGCGGTGTGACTATGTGAGGTCTATGTCTATGAGTAGAAGTGAATTGAGATAAAGTTTAGAAGTTCGAGAATTAGTCTAGTCGTTCCAGTACAGTCAATCGAAAGGTAGATCCGAGGCCAAAAGGATCAGAGTCGGATTAAAGCCACGTCAGAAGTGTTTCTGAAAGTTGTTTACCTAGGATATAGCGGTAAGCGAACTAGTGCGATTAATAATGAGATAGCATTTGATATATAGAGTTAGATTAAGTGGTCAATTACGCGACTATTTGGTAATACGAGTTGCGCGTTTTCTCATTCTAGATCAGCCTACTTTGATTGTTATTGTTGTGTATTTTGTTTAAACTAGGATTTTAATAAACAGATTCTAAAATGAATGAATTGAGTGATCCTTCGTTCTTCCCCACTGGAACAGGTCGCATAGATAATGTAGAACATGAATCCCCATGGGCGGGGGCTTCACAACATAAAGAAGTTATTTCCTGTGTGAAGCATTCTATCCATTCATAGATCGTGCTTCGCGATAAACAGCAGATAAGTTCCTCATTCAGAGCTGAATACTCGAGCTATTGCCAAACCTTAGAAAAAAAATTGCACAAGTCCATTTACTTTTGGACTTACCCTTGTATTTATAAAACAGAAATATTGTTCAAGATGAACACTAAGCAATACTTAGAATAAATTAAAACTGCATACCCTCGTAAAATATAAAAACATAAATAATATTGAATGAAAGAGAGAGAGAGAGAGAGAGACAGACAGACAATTGGAATGTCTGAAAAAAGAACTTTATATATACGGTACATAATACACAGAATCAATACGTAACATATTTGGATATGCAATTGCCTGACTTTTTTAATGCAGTCTTATTAGATTATAGAATAATCCAGCGTGACTTTATCAAATTACAAGTATTTCGATGTCATCTTATTAGATTAAAAGAAACTTAATAAGCGCGCTTTATTAGATTACAGGTAATTTCCTGCAGTTTTTCATGGCATCTATTTTTATTCTTCTACTAAAACTTCGGCCTTATTCGGCATTTTTAGAATAATAAACCCTGAATAAAATACATCTCGGGGCATTCATCTATGTTTAAAATAAGGATACGGAAACTGAAATTCTTTTGCATTTTTTGACACCTTCCCTTCTTTTCTTTTTGAATATTTTTAAATATCTACACTTTTTATTTTTCAGTTTAAAATATCTTTTCTGAAGGCTGTCAAATGGCTTAAAAGGGCGGTAATGCTATTAAGAAACAAAATAGATCAGGTCTTCACTGCCAATTCCTTTTTTTTTTCTTTGGCACTATAAAGGGTAAATGTATCACGCAAAAAATGAATCCATTGTGTAGTAGCTATATATTTTTCTGGTACAAATAAACACTAAGCTATGAATCGTATTAATATTTTAAAGTAAAGTCAAAAAGTATTTCTTAATATATTGTATATTGTTTGATACTCCTATTTTTATTAATATCGATTGCATCAGTAGTAAATCAAATTTATCACTATTTAAGCTATATATATATATATATATATATAAGTCGCATGACAAGAAGTCACCTTTGCAATTCACGACCGAAACTTTTCCCTAATGATTGTAAGTGATTCATTTAACCAGTTAATTGTGGCACCCCTGTTTGAAAGCGCGCAACTATGCCTGTCACATTAAATTGAGCAACGTATATTCGTCAACCACAGAGTAAGTGTCACTGCTAAAATATTGGATCAAAATAGATGGGTTTATTTTATAAAATTGCCAATTTTACTATTAATACGTATTTATTTGGTTAACATAAACATATATTTCTTATCTTCAAACTAAGGAATTTCTGGAGAGGTGCTGTAGGGTTGATCACAGGCATCTTACCATAAAATATCTTTGTCTTCTCCACCTCAGTAAATTAACTGTCTTTTAGGCAGCAAGGCATTGGGCCAATACTATAATGTCAGCATATTGTTCTAACATCAAACAATTGGCATTTATACCCCTCGATAGCTAACTTCGGGTCAGCCGCTATCAATGGACTCAGAACCTGGTTGGCGTCATGGATTTGTTCCATGGCTTACCACACCTGAAGGAACTCTATTATAAATTAACTTTCCGACTTTTGTCTTTGTCTCTTCCTTCCTAACATCTAAAAACATTATCACCACACATAAATAAGTTCGTTATGCGAACTTATACGATGTTTCATCCGATGTATATAAGAGGGCGCATGAGTTCTTGTTAAATTTTTCATTTATTTTACTAATTTGTTTTACTTCAGACTGGCTTCAAAATATTTTAAACATTTCCAAATTTGAGACTATGTTCTGTTTGTCTCAGAAATTAAAATTTAAACAGCCATGGTCATTACTTTTTAAACTAAACAAGTATACTCGCCAAAACACAGAAACCTATAACTTCTTCATGATGAGAATACTCCTCAATCACAGTCAACTGGTTACATAGTTCCTATTCCGTGATAGATATAAACTTTAAGCCCAAAATCCCTCGAGTAGCTGAACAGTGCGACGTTAATATTCAATCAATCAATCAATAAATAAACTTTAAGCGATAAATGAGAATTGTAATCTAGTTGCATTTGCTACGTATGTATTTAATTCAGAGTTTCTCAAACTGAGGGGCCCGCCCTCTTGGGGGGCATGGCAACTCTACGAGGGGGATGCGAGCATATTGAAATGTCAAAAACAAAAGAATTAAAAAACATTATTAATTTTCTGAAAGTAAACAAACAAAATACATTCTGACATAATAAAAATGAAATGCAATTTACACTGATACAATATACTTATAAATGTACCACTGCTACGCAATGTATTTGATAGTTAATTTAACAATGTTAAGTCAAGAACAAGCTTAATAATTACCAATGACACCGTGGGATTGTCATATATAAAATTATATACAAAAATTAATGCTTATCTTGATAACTTTTTGTATGGTGTATAAATAATCCCTTAACTGCTATTTAAGAGTTACGCAATTCGCTTCCCAATGCCAACCATTTTCTACGTAGGTACGCGTATGTGATGTATTGGGGGCCGGAAGGAATAAAGAAGCAAAAATAATCTGAAATAAGTAAATACTTCGCAAACATTGTCAAGGTCTTTTTATTGCATTTAAAAGCCTTCGGAATAAGTTTATGGATAACAGAGCACGGAAAGACTCGTTTTTCGGAAAGACGTATTAACGTCTTGACTCAGCGAGACAAATATACACGCTGGTGGCCCTTAAGAGGTTAAAGTCGTATCCCAGTCTTACCATCAAAGTACAGTATTATTGAATTCAATACATTGTTATTGTATGAGGGAGGCGCAATGAAAATTATGATTAACTATTGGCTACCGGATGTTGAAACTTTGAGAAGCCCTGATTTAATTGATTGGTTTTTATTCCAGAATCATATGTCAAAGGTACAAGAAGGCTATTGGCGACATAACATAAAAGACATTTGAGTTGGCATCTAACTCGTCAAAATCTTGCACACTTTTTATTAATTTCACACTTCGTACCAACACAAAGGTTAATCCGATGGTCTTCTGAATATTCGACTTCGGTTAAGTAATGAGGACAGGACATGAACTGTATTAACACTTTCGAAATTTCCATACCTCGTCAACAAGAGAACTTGAAGGTTCGAGAGGTGTAAATTACCAGTCTACATGGTGAGTCCTTAATCGTCCTTCATACCGAGCGAATCCCAGTCAGTCCAGTCATTCAGAATCAATCCAAATGACAGTGAATCTGATTGGCCAAGATTCACGTTTACACAACCAAGTACACCAATATGAATCAACCTTTCTTCCATGAATTACTCTCGAACATGGAACCTATTTTTAATGTTATAAGACAATTAAGGTATCAAGCTATTAATTTCGCAACTGTATCATAATTCATTTATTTTCAAATTAAAATACATGAAACAAAATTATATAAGGATGGTTTTATTTATTTTTTTTTAAATTTTCCCTGTTCGTATCAAGTGTACTTGTATTCTGAGGAGAAGTAACAAATTATAAATACGCATTGTAATGATATATATTGAAATACAATTACTTTTACAAATAACGTATTTAACTCGTTTAGAAGACCTTTTAATTAACTGTAGCATATAACAGAAATTTTTAATTAAAAAAGTGAAAAAGGTTTTTCTCGGTTATTTAGTCATACATGAATCAATTAAAAATTATACTCCTTACATATTTTTCAATTATTTTCTTGTTTACTTTATCTAACGTATAACGAAATTTGGGATCTAGTATTAATAAAATGAAAAATTTTTTTAATTAAATTATAGACAATATTGGTGTTTTATTTTATGTTATCATTTTTATAAATATTTATTCTTTCCCTCTCAAAATTAAATAAATTATTATAAAAGAGATCTCAGAAGCTGTTTGAAACATCCTTCAGAACATTTCAACCCAGAATTTTAATGAAAATATCTTTAAGTTCAATTTATAGAATTTACTTACAATTGATGTGTGAAGATATAATTAAATTTTTATTATTCTTCAAAACAACTGAGTTTTTTTAGATCTAACTACATTCTTTAAACATTTTTTTCAGACTGTATAAATACAACAATCGTTCCTAAAAGCGAACGTCGCTTTTGCGCTTTGTATGTACTAAACACATAAGGACTGTAACTTTAAAATGTCCTTTTTCAACTATTAATTAATAGCGAAAAAATTTAGACATGAATTTTTACTATCATTAATATAAGATTATAGCAATTACGCAATTGATTGCAAACCTAATACAAAATTCTCAACAGAGCGGTTTAACAGTACTGATATATTCAAAATCATTTGAATGTGATTATATGTTCAGTATTTTAAATTTAAAAGTGGTACAGCAGTGACAAAAAGTTTTTTGTCGTTTTTGAGAAAATAATTAATTTATATGCCATATTTCTGAATCCATTAATTTGCATTTAAAATTAATAGATTTAATTCATATATTATTTTAATTTCTAAATTTAAATAACGAAAAAGAGGGCACGCATGAAATTTTTCTGATAAATAATTCATTATTTTTAATGGTAATTTAAAATTCTAAAAGATTCGATACATATATTATAACTTGTCAATAAACATTAAATGAGTGTAATTAATAAAATACAGAAGGACGTTCGCACTTTTTGGAAATGATTTTGTAACTTATTTTCTCGTTTGCGTTTTGAGATAAAATTTTGATAACTTTAGAATAATCGTCTGTTAATGTGCTCTTTTGATTGAAATGTAAGAAAAAAAATTATTTTCAAAATAGCTCTTAAAATTGATAGAGGGCTGGAAGGTTTCGTAATTTATCCTTTCGAAGAGAAATACTCGTATCAACAAATAATAAAGCGGTGTAAAACTCTAGGTAAATGCACTTAAAAAGAAAGGTGTTTACAGTCGGACCTCTATATAATGAAGGCACTAAATCCAGGAAAAAGGCTCGGTATTCGGAAAATTCGTTACATAGTGGTTCATTTTTTTATATACTTTATAAACCACATAAAACAAATTTTAAATTCATAAACACTATATATTAAAGAAAATGTCATTAATCACACTTTTTTTTAAAAATTAATATATGTTTATTTTATATATCTTACCCATAAAAAAAGATAGAAAGGAAAGCTGCAAGGGAAACAAGGAAAAAGAATGTTGAAAAATACACTGTATTTTCAATATTAAGAAAATAATTTTATATTAAAATTGATGAATTTTAAGGAAATTTTATAATTTAAAGCATACAAGTAATATTAAACATACATTATTTTATAGCTAGAACACAGGATAACTCCAGTGAGTGTTAAAGGGGATATCGAAGATGTTTCTAGTGAACTGGGCAATGTGGATCAAAAGTTGCACTTCTTAGATGAAACGTCCATAACTCTACTGATCTCGACGAATTAGGATCTAATAAAACCAGTTCAAGATTTATGACCAAGATTAAATGTATTAAAGAGAGAATAACGAAATGTTCAGAAATACTTTAAAAATAGGGAGAAAAAAAATTGAATCACAAAAGAGAAAGTTTGGTACATGGAAAATGCACTTCGATATAGAGAGGTTATTTTACGAATCCGAAATGTTCAAAGTTGCAAGAAAAATTTCGCTATTTAGAAAAATTCGCAATATAGAGGTTCGTTATATAGGAGTTCGACTGTATATTAAAATTGAAAGAAAAAAAAGTCTAGCTGGAAGTAAAAGTGAAAACATAACCACGAAACCTCATCTTAAGACCGTTCAAATGCAGACAACGATCAAGAAAGTGAAGTCTGATCCTAAAAGAAAATCCGCTGATTCAAAGATCCATTTCATCGAAATTAGGAATGTCTTCCGACATTGCAAGTAAAATCTTTCATAGAGATTTAAAGTTAAAAAAGATGTTTAAACCTAAAGCTCTTTTAATTCTTCAAAACATATTGCTGAAAGAAAAGCAAATAGTAGAAAATTGTATGAAAAACACCTAGCTGCTGGAAATTGAAAGTTTGTGGTTATTTTTGATGAGGCATGAGTATATTTGACTTTAATAAAATAAGATCAATTTTCTATTACTCAAATAACGGTAATGACTTCGTAAATATATAGAAAATTTCTCAAAGGCATTCATAATAGTTGCAGGGTTTTGTTACAACGGCGAATTAAAAATCAATAAAGAGACTCAAGTAAAGCCAGAATTAATTCCTTGTACTCTATGAGCAGAATATTTCAGAACTAATTTTTGAAATATAATTTCTAGCCTTATATCGAAAGGACATGGATAAATTTTAACTTGACCATCGCTTCGAAGACCCGCCGGTTGCTTTTTCGACTTCTAAAACTTTTTCACCCCTTCTGAACATTGCGTCACTACACACCATTCTAACTCTCATCCCCCCGGGCAGCCATTTTGAGCCATTATCCTCACTTGCCAGTAGGAAGACTGTCTCTTCGCTGGACTCCATTCTCCAAGAAACATCTCAGAAGCCAAATTCCATGCCTTGAAGCCCCGCCCACTCTCCTGCCGCCGCTCGTCCAATAGCCATGCAGTACACCTTCAGCATGATATTCCAACTTCGCCGATTAATCTAATAGACTTATGCCAGATATGGGATTGTGGGTTCCCAGTAGCCCGTATGCCCTCAGACATTTCCTGAGATTCGTGAGAAATTTGAGCTTCATATGGACGTCCCTAGTCATACGTCTAAGCCAACTGCCGCTTATTTAGCAAAGAAAGAATCAGAAACAGGAATAAAATGCATAACTTTTCATGAAACACCTGCAAAATCACCTAACGCTTCGTCAACGGAATTTTGTGCTTTCGGTTTATTAAAACAAGCCTTAGGAAACCACAGAATCCATGAACACTTATCGGACTTTGGAAAGCGGTTCAAGAAGAATGGAATAAAATTGACATGGCAGTACTAAGAAGAAGTTTACTTTCATGGAAAATTCAAGTTAAAGCTATATTCAAGAATCATGGTTATCAGGGAGAAGCAAATTGCCATAAAAATTACGACATTTATAGATAGAGAGAAACAAGCAATATAAAAAAAATTAAGTCAATTCTTACTTAGATCAACAAATTTATTTTTAATTTAGCTACTTTTTTATTAAGTAGTGACAACTAATATAAATATTTATATGCATATTACAGAATCACAATATTAAGTGGTCATTAATTTATATTAATTATCATTAAAGTATCGTATTGTCATCCAAAACAATCGTGTCTATAAAATTTCAGTTCAACTGAATGCTTTAAAACGTGAGAAAAAACCTTTTCAAGTTTTGACACAAGTCAACAAAAGGGTCGCTAAGTCGGTAAAACTGATACCAACGTGTCTGTATATATTTGTAATTCTTTAAATAATTAGTTTTAATCAATAAACTTTTATTCATTATAATTAAATTATTGTATTGTCATCCAAAATAATATCATGTACATAAAATTTCAGCTCAATTGAGCGCTTTAAAATGTATTTTATTAACGATTGAAAATTCCATCAAGATAAATATATAAATGTATAGAGAATGTGAGCTAATAGTAGAATTGAAAAAGACGAAATTCTCTTATTAACTTTGCCCGTTTTGAATACTTTTTTTTCACTAACTGAACATGAAAGAAAATAAAAATTTAGTCTAGTCAGGGAAATAATTTCCTTTTTTGACCGGCTGTGTGAAACCTTCGTTAATAGCTATAGAAAAGATTTACTACCACGTTAATCTAGCCATATTGCAATGCAATCTAATAATGTACAATCACTGTCTACAAACTTATTTTCCCCCGTACGAATTATTACCAGTATTAGTGCCATGCTAAGGCCAATGGATGCATTGAAAAACTTTACTTGTGCATGTACCATATTTATGGTTGCCTGGATTAAATAAATATAAAAGCTTGGTTTTATATTCGAAATTTTTAAATGCTCTATATTTTTGATAGTTACGTTAAAATATTTTATCATCCAGAAGATGTGCTTGGACTATCAAAGATATATCTATCCTTGAATATCTCTGCACATAGTAATGTTGTTAGTAAGGTGTGTCCTATGGAGCCGTGCTTCTCAAACTTTCTACCCTTGCGAACCACTTTTCTGTCATAATTTTCATCACGCCTCCTTCATACAAAAATAATGTATTGAATTGAATAATAATATACATTGACGTAAAGCTAAAATACGGCTTTAATTATGAAAAATTATCAAGACTCAAATTATCAAGATAAATATATAATTTTATGACATGCCGATATGTTTACTGGTAGTTATTAAACTTGTTCTTAACTTAGTACTGTTAAATTAATTATGAAACACAATATGCAGTACTGATACATTTATAAGTGTTTTATACCAGTGTAAATGCTTATTTTATTTTTTATTACTTCAAAATATATTTTGTTTTGCTTCCTTTGAGTAAAGCAATAATTTTTTTTAAAAGTAATTTTATTTTCGATTTTTTGATATACTCGCACACCCATTGTAGGGTTATCACGCCTCCTTAGGGGGGGAGGCGCTCTCCACAATTTGAGAAACACTGCCATGGAGTTTAGTGATAGAAGACAGCCAACATTTTCAGAATTGTGGTTCTTTCCATGTTCGAGTGTACCTCCCAATACCTACTGCCCATTGAGTGAGATATGTTATTCGTACTAGACGGATTTTTATTTCTCTCACCATGAGTGCATGAGGTTAGAAAAGATACTAAGCCCTTTTCGTAGGAACTTGAGGATTCTCAAGGCACAACATTAAATAAGATTAAGCGGCTGTTTTGAAGACGATGAAATGAGGATAGTAAAAATCAAGAAATAAATCACACTATGACTCAGTAATAAAGGAGGGATGAACTGTAATTCAATTAACCCGCGGTCACTCGCGCCTGTTTTTCTACCGTCGTTACTCGCGGGGTGTGTAGAGAACACCCCAAACTCTTAACACGTGTATTTAAATAAGAAATTTTTTTTAAGTCAATTATGATATATATTTATGAAGTATGAGAGGTTTTTGTATTATACAAACAAAATTGTTAAATTTATTGCATTTAAATGAGACTAGCATTAATTTAAACTAAACCTACAAAATTTTCATTTTAAAGTACACAATTTTATATTTTTTCATAAACCACAAGTAAAACGTATTACCAGTAATAAATATACTTTAGAATTAATGATAAGGATAGTAAAATGTAGAAAAATAATATTTAAATCATTTTTCAAACATTCAGAGCAGACTGTATTCATATGCTTTAAGCACATATTTTCTTACATTGAAGACAAAAACAAGTCATTTTTTCTTCTTTTACCCGTGAACAAACAATGCAACGCTCCTTTTTATGGTGGATTGATACTTTTTTTAATATATTCTGTGTCAGTAAAGCTTCTTTTGAGTGTTTTGTTAATGTTTGGGAAATCCGGTCTCATATCCCACTGTGGCTGCACAAAATCCATTCTAATCTCCTCTAATAATATTGAATGTTTCATTTATTTCAGGAAGAACCGAATGATAGACAAAGGAAGCATTAATTACTGTGGTATTAAGTAGATGATAAATTATTCGCAATGGCCAAAGGTTACATATTCGCGATATTCTCAGCACCCCAAATAAACTTTTGAAGGTCGTTACATTCCAATCGTTCTAG
>BMAV01008367.1:0-17415 GCA_019973955.1 Trichonephila inaurata madagascariensis | reverse complement strand
CTTTTTTAAATTTCCAATGTTATCTTGATCTTAAACATTTCTCCCCACCCCTGTTTAACCTCATTTGGGGCCCCACGTGATCCCTTTGACTTTCCATGCAGCCCAGCAGAAAAAAAAGGTTGAGTAACACTGTTCTAGATTCCTTTTTGTTTCCGTGTTCAGTGTATAAGTGTATAATAGAAAATAAATGTTTCTAAAGTTTGAATCGTTTTGGCAAATTTATGGTAATGGTAGTATACATGCAAGATGTATGTAATCATTCGTTGGATGCGATTCAAGTTTCTAAATTTAAACTTTTTAAATGTTTCTATAAAGGCTATAAAATATATTTTCACTCATAATGCGGTTCATTATTTATAAAGTAATATGTCAAAAATTTCTCTACTTTCTATCGAATGTACTTTAATTATAAAGAAATAGGAATCAAAATGTAACATAAAAAAGACACTATAATTTTTATTTTATAGCTGTATACTAAGAGTATGGGAAATTGTGTAATTGTTCGATAGATACGAGCTTTTTGTAATGACCAGAAAAAATAATAAACTGCCTGAAACTTTTTCATAAAAAAGTAATTTGACGTGCTACTTAAAACTTGTCCTGGTACAGAAATTGTACTTTAACCCCTCAAACGGTCAATTTTTTGCCCAAAATGTTCTCAAAAAAGCACACTTCTTTATTGCATATAGCTGAGCATAATGCTTAACAGAATGCAAAAATGTATGAATTTTATTTTAATTTCCAATTTTAAAGTTTTCACTCTTGTTTTTTTTTTAATTTATAATTGTGGAATAAAAAAATCCTATATGTTTGCTTTTTATAAGTGCACTATGCTTGCTGTGAAGAATGTTTCATATATCTTACTAGAATTTCTATCATACTTACAAAAAAAATCACATTCGTGCCTCTTTTTCAAACGGTTGAAGATTTTATGTGTTTGTGCAATCATATATGCACACACAATTTGTAGCATGGTGTAAAACTAAATCTATCATTGCAATAAACAGAGAAAATAACGACTTTTTTGGATTACCTTTCCATTTTCATTTCTCCTCAAGCAATAAATTGTACATTGCCTTTTCAATCATTGTTTTTTATTGAATGCTTTCAAGAATCTAAATTCCTACCTTCAATGAAAAATTTCTACCCTCTCTTTAAAGAAAATTCCGGATCATAAGTATTTCAGTACCATGGAGAAACTGCATCTCTTAAAAACATAGCACTAATAATCTCACTAAAAGAATTAAAAATACACACAAATCAAAAGACAGAAAGAAAATATATAGATATATGTGCCCGTACAGCGTACGGGAAAACCTGTTGTGGGATGCTTTCGGTAGCCCGTACGGTGTACGGGAAAACCAGTTAAGGGGTTAATAAATATTCCTAGCACATCTTCCTGTAAAATCTCGTACCAAAAACTCATCAGGAAGTTTCAAAATGTGAAAAGATGTTAAAATTTAATTTTTTCATTGATGTTTTTTTTTTTTATTTAAAAACTACTGATGTAAATTTTATAATAAATTGACCTTTCTTTAAATCAGATATATTTTTAAAAAATTTACTTTCAGTTTTATGTGCTACCATAAAAATTTACAAAAATGTAATGATTCGATAAGTTATAGATAATATATTCAATCTGTTTTTTTCTTCTAGATCGTTTTAACTTGGTAGGATTAAAAATGTGTTTAAGAAGTTAAATTGTAATTTATTTTTGTAATAGTGATCTCAGTCTCTCATAAAGTAAGTTCCAACTAAATATTTTAGTACAAAATAATATGATTATAACAGACTGTCATATATGCATAGTCACATACGTTTTAAAAAACATTATAATGAAACAAAACAGAATATCTAGATATGGTATTAAAATGAATAATTGCTTAATTTAAATTAAGAGTTGATTGAATTTTAAACATTGAATGACAAAATAAAGATCAAAGTTTTATGGATATGAGTCAAATGAATAAACTGCTTACTTAAAAATTTATATTGACTCTAAATTCTTGATTGAATGAAAATAAATATTGGATAGCTATATTTTCGGATAACTACTACTTTCTTTTTATTTTTTTCTTTGTAATTTGTAAAAAGCAGATTGAACATCTTGCTTGAAAATGTTATTTTGAAAAATTAAAATTTTAAACCGAGTATAGTAAAAGTAAAATTGAGTATGGTTGGGCTTTTGCTTTAATTTCGTATAACCTGAAGATTTAAAAACAGCATAAGTGGATGGTATTCATTCTTTAACAAGTTGTTTATTTTTAAAAGTTTCGTTTTATTAATGAAATGAAACAAAGAGTTACACCATTAAAGATGTTTATAATTTACACAGCATCTTTATGAAGGATTTTCTGCAAAGTGGTAGGAAAACTGATGGCACGGTACCAGACTTAGTTTTCGAACAACTCCCATGCAACCATCCCGTATCCATCAATTTCACTTCAGGTACCACTGGTCTTCCCAAAGGAATAGTTCATTCGGCGGTTGTGAGTATACATTTTATATTCCTGATATGCTTAGGACTCCACATGTTCAAATATCTGAAACCAAACTTGCAAAAATGTCATCTCAATATAGCAAAGGCACCCATAAATCAATTGTTTTAACACACACAACTGCAGATCAATTGAAAATTCAAAAGAAATAAATTAAGCCTAAAAAACGTTTACTTACTTCTTCGCAAGCACCACAGCCTATTTCCGGTCACGGATGTCTCAGTTAGCTTAAACCATCTTGATCTGTTTATTGATATTATGGTTTAATGCAGTGATCTCCAACCCCCGGTCCGCGGATCAAATACTACTGGTCCGCACAAGAAACATTAAATGATGTCCATTTCATTTACTGCGGCATATTTTGCTTGGGTTTGGGTTACTTTTTATAAAAATCACTTTATATATATTCCTCGTTAAATCACTATGGGGTAGCTATATTTTATTCTGTGAAGGCACGTTTAAATACAATTAAAATAAAATTATTAAAAAAAACAATCTAAAATATAAACAATCAACGTCCTCCCCCTCAGCGGGCCGCGTTAAAATTATCCAACGTTGACCGGTCCGCGGCGATAAAAAGGTTGGAGAACACTGGATTAATGCATTTAAATACCTTTAAGAGTGAATTTAAAAAAATATTACTATTCAAATAGTGTAAGACAAAAAACTCTCTATCTTATAAATCAAAATTTATTCTACTTAAAAAATTAGCGATTGCACTCTAAGAAAGCAACCAGGGAAACGGCGGTGCAACACCGTGGACACAATAAAGAGGAAAGTTTTGATTCAGAACATTTTAAAAGAACTGTTCACTATGATGACATTTATTAAATATTTAGTTTGAATAAACGAGTATTTGTTAAAAAATTAAGATAATATAGTATAAAGTATACGTAGATTATTACTTAGCTTATTATCAAATTATCTATACCTTCATAAAATCGTTCCCAAAATCAATATACTTTTTTTATGCATTTTTTTTCAAATTTGTTATTATTATTATCACCCACCCATACCAAAAGATTAAGAGGCCTGCCTACATCGGAGACAAATTTTCTAAAATTCTACGCAATTAGTAATTTTATAACATTTATTGGCGCTTATGACTTAAATTAATGAAAAACAACACATTCAGGAAATTATATAACAATTTAAACTTATTAAAATAATGTATTTTAGGTAAAATTTGATGAAAGTTATACCGAATTTTATAGCACTCTACAAGGAATTCTCTCAAAGCCATATAATTATGTTTTTTAACAACATATTTAATACAGTTTCAAAGACAATGAACTAAAACCTAAAATACATTTAGAATTTACCAAAAAGTTACGTCTCATTGTACATTTTCTTATTGAAAATTTTAAAAAGTGTCTCTAAAAATAAACTGTTAAAAGTAAAATGCTAATGATGTTAGAGCTCAATCCTTTATCCGAAATATGAAAGAAAGAAATTTATAAGTTTTTGAAGTATCAGATTTTAAGTAACACGACATTGACAAAAAAATGTACAATATTCAGAGTGAAATATTAGAAGGGTGCGAAACGAGACGAGACAAAACATGTAGCTAAAGCATTGCAGTTACAGCAGTACCACCTATTTACCGCGGAGTTATTCTATGATGTAGCGTTTTTATAGCTTTTCACGTATTGTTATGAATTGAATTATGTTTCAATGCATCTTAAAACATAACTTAAAGTGATGAGTAAGTATATTCCAAATTTTTCTGGGGACCAGCGAAGTTTTCTCGTGGACCACCACTTTGGCGACCGCTGGTTTAGGCTATTTTAATGAAAAATTGGGTATAGAATGGGGAAAGTTGCATCATTTCCCGCGCTTATCACCCCCAAATTTATTATTATGGAAATTTAGCAGGCATTTAATATGAATAACTTGCCTCCTTTACAAGTAGCAGTTTTGATAAACTTTTATGAAATGTGACGCTGCAAAGCATTACTCATACACAATTGCATAAATTAAAGATAAAGCAGTCGATTGAAGTTCGAATTTCTATACAGATATTGAGTGAGTATGCGTGTGTTTTATTCATTCATTAAGTTTTCAACATCTTTAACGCGGGGGAACCTAATGACAACTATCCCGAATTTTGATTGGATTCTATTTTTTTTCAATAGCTGTTAAATCACCCCATTTTTTAGTTTATGGTCAGTTTAACTGTATACACGTATATGTACGGTTGGAAAGTAAATGTTAGGTGGTAAATAAAATTTTGCTTAGGTTATAAATTAACTATCATTACCCACACACATACACACACCCACACACATATATATACAGTCAACCCTCCTATAACGCGGTGAGTGCGTACCGCGTTATATGGAAACCGCGCTATAAGAAACTCGGATTTAACCGTACAAACCAGGCTAATTCGTAGCGCCTTCTATGGAAACGTCTACCGCGTTGTATGAAAACCGCGCTATAAGAAACTCAGAATTAGTACAAAACCTTTTTGGCGCGATTCCTTCATCATTTTGTTTTGTCTACGCCATGCATCAGTGTACGCTCCGCTTTTAATTTATTCCTCGATCAGTGCATAATCACTACTTTTTTTTTATTTCATAATAAAGCTAGATTTCGAAGGGAGAGGTGGTGGCAAGATTTTAACATAAAATAAATACAACAAAAAGTAATATTAATATATTACACTCCCAGATGTAAATTATTTACACTATTTTAAGCGTTCATTACACAAAATTTGTAACAATGTGTTACTTTTGCTAAGCAGAGATCCCGCGGGAGAAAAAAAAACAAAAACAAAAACAAAACAAAAAAAACCTAACACTAATATACGTTATCCCCATGGCAACCACATTATCGCACGATAAAAATATTAAAAGTAAGTTGGAAATCGAGCTGTAAGGTATCACATAGGAGGCTGTCCGATTTCAGCTCCGCGTTATATAGAAACCGCTTTCTGAGAGTACCGCGTTATAGGAGGGTTGACTGTATATATATATATATATATATATGATATAAAATAATATGTAAGAAATCATGTAAGACCCATCTTTCGAACAAAAATTTCCTTTAATTACAGTCTGAGAAAATGAACTAAAATTTATGGATAAACAATATTTTTCTTACAGACTTACCTTTCTCTTCTGAGAGATTATGTTTTTCATCTTGATTTAAAAAGTGGAGACATTGTTTACAATGATTGTCCGGTAAGTTTAAAAACTACAGATTCTAAAGACTAATTATTTAACAAGTTTTGTGCATTTTTTTTCATGGATTTTCCTGTAAATTAAATTTCACTCGTTTAAAGAGAATTTTTCTTCTTTAACTTAATTGATTGACTTATTCGATTCAAATTGAATTAATTAATTTTTGCAATCTATCTCAAAGCCAAATTAAGTCAAATGTTTTATTTCAGCCAGGATGGAGTGTTTGGGACTATGAATTGCCAACTCTTTCCTTGGGAATCACTCAATTTTTATACATGGGCAGTCCAGTTTATAGAAAGGGGATTTCAATATTTGGAAAATTTTATCAAAGTACAAAATTACTTATGCATTTATTTCAACAACTTACTTCGATGGCTTGCAAATCGAAAATGTACTATGTGGTAAGCATACTCTAAAATGTGTTGATTTTATAAATTTAAAATGTAACTTAAATTTCATTCTCAATTAGGTGGCAACGAACTTCTTACCAATTAATACCTTTCATTACTTACTCATCTCGACTCCCATAGCATGTTACATAAAATTAGAAGAAAATAATGAACAAGAACAAAAAATAAGTATTTGTTAAGCCTAAAAGTGTCACGTGGGAAATTGCAGCAGCGTAACAAAAATAAAATAAAATGATAGACGTAAAATATAACAAGTTTGAAAGCATAATATATAAATGGGAATGATTACAAATAGAAATAACTCTTAAAAGAGCAATCATACAGAAAACGTACCTATGACT
The DNA here is from genome assembly GCA_019973955.1 of Trichonephila inaurata madagascariensis. Taxonomy (NCBI): domain Eukaryota; kingdom Metazoa; phylum Arthropoda; class Arachnida; order Araneae; family Nephilidae; genus Trichonephila; species Trichonephila inaurata. The sequence goes on along the minus strand of BMAV01008367.1, from coordinate 10,981 downwards.
TAGAAAAATAAAATTAAAATATAGTGCCTATTAATATGTGGATGGAAAATAAATAACTTCTTCATAAACGCTTTAAATTAATAGCATGTTTTTAAAGTAATATCTGTCATTTGTTCTGGATACTTTTTTTTGTTCAAATGAAAACAAATACCTGCCTAATACATCTAGAAGAGTGATTGATAGAATAATATGCAAGAATATTTTTTTCTAATTGAGTTGAGTTGAGAGAACTAAGTTATGTCTTTCATGATAGTTTGGAAACCAATGCTTTGAATCTTATTTTAACGATAGAAATTCTATTTTCGAATACATTTTTAGCTTTCTGAATAATAAATTATCATTGATAATTTTCATTTCAGCTCAATTTTTGAGACAAAAACAGCATAATATTTTTTATTATTATAAATCTTTTATTCTATTTCATTTTTTATTTATTTAAAAATTGTACGTTTTTAAATGGATGATACATAGAAAGTCAAATAAACACAAGGAATCAAAAATATAGAATGACCTTTTTTAATTTTTATAATGCTGTCACATTCCCTTTGTTTTAATGACAGTTTTAATTTTTGAAATGATATAAGTATGATTTAGAATCGAATCCCTACTAAGCGTAGTCCACAGCATAAGTAATTTTCTTCAATGAATTCTGATTAGGAAGATGTTTGCATTTTCTTTTCACTCCAAGCTCAAAACACGTTCCAAATTTTCCTAATAAGTGGGACTCGTGAATTTTTTTAAATGTATAAGATGTGACTTGTACATTTCGAATTCAGCAATTTAGCTCAATGAACGATAGTTATTTTCTTTAAACTGTAATTCAGTGCTTCTTCGACTTTTAATGTTGGTAACCCAATATTCAATTATAATTTTCATCGCGCCCCCTCCATACAAACAACAATGCATTGAATTCAATAATACTATACTTTGACGATAAAACTACAAAACGACTTTAACCTCTAAAGGGCCACCAGCCTATATATATATGTCTCGCTCAACCATTGTGTTAAATGCCCCGGACGTATATATATGCGTCTTTCCGAAGTACGACCTTTTCTGTGCATTGCTATCCATAGAATTATTCCAAAGGCTTTGGAATGCAATAAAAGGACCCTGACAGTGTTTCCGAAGTGTTTATTTATTTCAGAGGATTTCCTTATTTATTCTTTTTCTCCATACCCCATCTCTAATTCTTCACATACGCGCACTTATGGGAAGAACAGAGACATTGGAGGGCGAATCGCGTAACTTTTAATTGGCAGTTAAGGGGTTATTTATAAACCGTTCAAATTATGAAGATAAGTGTTAATTTTTGTATATAATTTTATTTATGACAAGATCATAGGGTCACTGGTAATTATAAACATTCTTAACTTAGTATTGTTTAATAAATTATAAAATACTTTGTGTAGTACTGATACATTTATAAGTGTATTATATCAGTGTTAATGTTAATTTCATTTTTTATTATGTCAGAATGTATTTTGTTTGTTTACTTTCACTAAATTAATAATTTTTTAAAATAATCTTTGATTTTCGACTTTTTAATATGTTCGCGCCCCCCTCGTAGAATTATCACGCCCCTCTAGGGGGCCGCGCCCCACAGTTTGAGAAACACTGTAAATTTTTAATTTGCTTTTCGTCCTTTGAAAATAGAAAAATATGGCATTACCTTTTGTTATCTAAAAATGTTTAATAGTTAATAACTCTCAAACGATAGAAATATGAATTAAATGTCCAGTTCCAGCTGTAAAAATCCTTTTCACACACACACACTCCAAACAAGTTATAATTCCTCCCCCTTTTTTGAGATTTTTGGAGTCTGTCAGGTTTGAAACAATCACTAGCTTACCTCGTGATTCTACAGCGATGGTCATTAGAGTATAAGTAAAATCTGGATACATCATACCATTCAATTAACCTCCATTGCACAAGAGTCAAATAACGATGTTCTTTTAACCATTTTTTGTGATTTTTTTAATTCAATAGTCGCTAATTTGGGACGTACTGAGGTACATGGCTAAATATTCCGTATCTATCCGATCTCGCCTAAAAGGTCTGTCTAAAGTGAATTGTACATTTCAGGCTTTTATTGGTGAATTAAATTCCGATTAATAATTGCTAGTCATTCCATAAATCAATTATCCCACTGTCTCATAACTGAATTTTGCCCTGTTTCCTTCGTATAGATTGAATGTATCTGAACATTTTTCTGAATTTAACACTGTTAGCTGTGGAGGAAGATACATTCCACAAATTCTGCTACTTCTTCTATGATAATTCCGCCAAAAATCATAACATTTTTTTTCCATACTTGCAGGATATTTAAGACTCATATATTAATCCAAAATATGAATCATATGTTTATAATTTTAAACTTTACAAAAAGCTCAGAATGTCATAATGACCTTTGAATTGTTGTTTTTCAGATGATGCCAAATTTATTAACATATAACTTTTTTTTATCCACTTCATTCCATTTCTTTGTCCGGTGTGTTTGTTTTGTGGATAATAAGTGCAGAATATCCTAATGAATGCATTCTTTTTCAGAGCCTGGATTAAAATTCGATCATTTAAAACTTCTTACAATGGGTGCTAGCCCAGCGAAGAAAAGAAACTACGAGTTTATTTATGAAAATCTTAACACTAAAGATGTCTTCTTAGGAAGCCAATACGGTAAGAAAAAGAAAAATATATAAAATTTTCTTAGCTCAAACCAAAAAAATTCCTGTTTATAAAAACTATTACTAACCTAATTTAATTAAATTATGTCTTAAAAAATCTTATCGGCTAAGTCAATAGAGGAAATAAAAATATATTTTCATGAAAAAGAATAACATTTCTTGAAGATTTAATTACAAGGATTAAAAACAAGCATTTTTCTAGTCTTTCAAGTCTTTCTCAGTATATATTAATGGCACATGCATTTAATCTTATGTGTATGTGTTTCCTCTCAAAAGCTCCAACAACTTAAACTTATGTGAAATGATTGTCCAAGATCTTTACTTTAACAATGTAGGCTTTAAAACTGCTTTTACCGTATAATTAATTAAAAAAAATAGGGAGGATATTTTAGTTTAGAATTTCAGAAAAGAATTTCAATTTCTTTTTTTAAAAAAAAAAACTATTTACTTAACAGAGAAGAAGTTGTATTCACAATAGATTTTTTTTCTAAATTATATAGTCTTTTGTAAATTTCGAAAGAGAAATTTAGCAGAATTATGCAATAATAATTTGCAGATGTTTTTTAAACTATTTATGTGTACTATATGGTTAAAATCAGACACAGGTAATAAATCGCCAAAAAGTTGGTACTGACTGCATGCAAAAGTTTATAGCTGCACCATCTCCTTTTGTCTTAGTGCTGAATTCAGTAATAATTCAATAAAATTAATAACAACTTAAGCACTTTTTCATTTTTTGTCGCCAAAAGTATCCACTTGGCGAGATTTGTGTCCGGCTAAGCGAACAGTACCATTTTGTCTCAATTTCATAACTTCATCAGATCTTTTGTATATTTTTTAAAAAAGATACGGTTTTATATTTAAATTTTATCTATTTAGGAGCAACAGAAATGTTTGGTGATTTTACTGGTTTCGATTATAATTTGCCATCTTACATGGGTGAGTGTCAAGTACCAACTCTGGCTTGTGACGTTCAGTGCTTTGACGAAAATGGTATGTGTACATTTCTATGAGTACTAATTATACAGTAGTCGATATACAGTATACGTGTCAAGATATAATACGCAAGAATATGTTCTATTAGGTTTTTGGAACTTTAAATGCTTATTTAATAAACTTTATTATCCCTCTGTAAAAAGTTTGTGAATCAATGGAAACTTATTTTGATTCTTCCTTTTGTTATATAATACTTTGAAGGATTTTCAGCAAAACATACTATATTTTTTTCTTAAATTATTTAGATGTACATGTGATAATAATTTTTACAGAATGCTACTTTCATTGCATCATGATGATAAAATCCTCAATATTAGAACATTTTGTTTGAAAAAGATTAATATTTGAGAGGGAGGTATAAACCCTTCTTATATTTAAATTAAATGTAAGAGATGACAGACGTACACAAATTAAAATGTATGACTAATAACCTAATCAAATTCTTTATAAAAAAGGTCCACATAAGAATAATTGAGCTATAAAATACTTAATAAATAATACTGTGTCGAATTTAAATACGTTACAGAAGATTTTAATGTTTTAATGCAATGAATATGTCAAAATTATATACAAAAATCTCATTCCAATTTATAAATTTAATTACATGTTTAATACTTTTTAATAAGCAAAAGTAGCTCCAGATAAGGGATAGTCCCCGGATCAGTTATTTTGCCTTAAATAAAAGTATCCCTTCTTCGAAGGGTACTCTGAAAACGTAGTTTAATTATGAACTCCAGTTGTATCAAGCTTTAAATAAATATAAATGAATATTGTAGTGACAGTTATTTATGAAAATTTATATTTAAGGACAAAGGAAAATTTATAAAAAAATTTAAATTATTGCAAAAGACTTAGGAAATTAATAACAGAGTTTTATACAGAAACTTACTTAAAATAAAATGTTACATGGGTTTATTTGAAAGTCTAATCATTGTATTTTTTTCACGTAGAGTTTAAAATCACAAATGATTTAACTCCTTCACTCTCACTAATAATTATAAACTGTTTTAACTAGGAGGTATATTTTAAATCTCTGCATGGCTTTTTATGACGTACTTTTCGTTTGGATCTTCCTTGCCTTCCTCACTGCTTTGCAAGTAGGGATGGCGATCTGAGATCGATTTAATCGAAAAATCGATTTCTCGGGCCAAAAAAAAAATCGATTTTTTAAATAGATGTGTAGCACTGAATCGATTCAGTGAATCGATATTTCATCCTAGAAAATCGACATTCGATTTCTTTTGCTTTGGTAAAAATCATAAAATTATTTATAATTAGTTGAATGTACTATCTTTAAAACCCGTAATATCACGGTGTTGGCGGTTAAAGGGTTAATTACTCAAAATCTCGCTCAATGCCTGTGTGATTAGTTTCCTTTGCCTCTCTTAAATAAATAAAAAAAAGTTACGTTCGTAATCTTTGACTTTTTGTATTTGTTGATATTGCGTCATTTGTTTATGCCTTGATTGACTGTGGTAATATACTGTGATTAGAGAAATAAATATTTATTTTTATGCAGTGTTTATTATAGAATAATAAGTAATTGAGGGTTATTTTTTACACTTTGATGCTATTATTTTGAGTTGGTCCGGTAGTTGCTATTGTTAAATCTAACCATGTATGTAAGTCATTTAAATTAGTTTGTATGGGTATAATTATTTATGAGGATTAAAATAAACTATGTGGAATTCTTATAATACTAGATAGGAATGTGAATACTGATAAGAGGTCGTTTATTATGGTATTTTCATATAATGGATATATATTTACATTGTAAATGCAGACTTGAAAAATCAATTTTTAGACACTTTTCCCGGGTTTTTTTTTTTGTGAATCGATTCATCAGGCTACAAAACGAATTTGATTTAAAAATCGTCTTTTCGGAAAAATCCCATCCTTTTTAAAAACTAATTCCCGTGAAAGCCCGTCATCAATTATAGTTGACATAAAAGATTTTGCGTTGTCATTTATGTTTTCAAGTTTTCAATTGAATTTAAATATTCTTGCATTTTAGCCACTGACTTTTAGTCATGTTCAAGCAATTCTATTTCATCAACATCTGTCGGAAAAACATTTTACATTGCTATATATGATTAGTATGTAATTTTTCAAATGTTTAATGATTGGTTCTCACAATTAGGGAAAGTCCGTCGTTGGTCAGAGGGGAGAAGTTGTGATAGCAAAGCCAGTTCCTTCACTGCCAGTTTTTATTTGGGGAGACAAAGATAACAAACGCTTACATGATACGTATTTGAGTAAATTTGAAGGTAAGTATCAATAAAATATTCGTCTTACTGACTTTCAGTCTCATTTTAGATTAGGGGAAAATGTATATGATTTTGAAATAATGTATGTTACACTTGAATGTTTTTGACATGAGGAATGCATGTTACATGTTTGGATTAATAGTTACATATGAATCCGGAATTCGCAGTACTTTGCTAAATTCATATTTTTTATAACATTTGTAAAAAATCTAGCTAAGAATATAGTTTATTCTATCTTTTACACATTAATAAATGGATACTTTTTACAGATTGACTTTATCTACTTTTTTCGCTTGGAATAAAATTGTTTTTGGTTGAAGATATGATTAAAATAGTGAAAAAAAACAGTTACATTCTTTATCATAAGAACTGAAATTCGTATTTCAAAATGTCTTATATAGGTTTTGTTTTTTTTTTTAAAAAGTAAATAATATCATTAATTTAAAATTTAAAAAAAATAAGTATTGAGTTTCAAATAGCTGAGCTACAATACATCGGGAATCTTTAGACAATTGATAAGGAATAATCAATTTGATTTTTCAATTTAAAATTAAAAATTTCTAAAAACAATTTTAAGTACATTATTTTTTGTAATAGCTGATAAACAGATGATTCACGCTGTTCATTTATTTACAAGTTATTATCTTTATATGGATGATTTCAGAATTTTTTGGAACATTTGAAATGAAACAAATTCATTAAGTGTCTTTTGATTCGATTCTGCTGAAATAAAAAATATGTAATATTTATTTTTCGACTATACATTTCCATCAAGGCTATATTCAATAAGAAGTTTTTATTAGCTATTGTAACAGTGGAAGAAGGTTTTAAATAGTCATTATTGAAAAAATTATTAATAATAATACTAGGACTCAGTATAAATATTTCATTTAGTATATCAAAGAAATGGAAAGGCTCATATTCATGTTCACCTCTTATCAAAGAAAAAGGAGGATTGATTAAATTCTTTTATTCTTCTTCTAGGGAACAATACTTTTCATACTGAGATTTTTAGACGTTTTATAATTGAGTTAAAACTACACTGCTGCCCACCGTAAATGCAACACCAAGAAAGACAAGAGATAGCACAACAAAATTTATTTTGTAGATAACATGTTGACCAAGTATCAAATGATTAAATTTATAGACTTCTGTGAAGTGTGGTTCCTGTCAGAATAAGTAATGATAGCCGCCATTGTTGGGAGATCACCGCTGCCACACGCCTCGGCATTGATTCAAAGAGACTTTGGATGTGTTGCAGGGGTACAGCAGATAGCCGAAGCGGCACCCGCGTTGCCAAAGTTGGGCGTCTGAAGATTGTAGCAGTGGGGTGTAATCTGGGTCAATCGTTGAGCAACCATGGACCATATGTTTTCTATCGGCGAAAGATCTGGAGAGCGAGCCGTCCAGGCAAGCAATTCAATCTGGTGATTGACGAAGAACCTTTGGACAATGCGTGTCACGTGTGGTTGCCTATTATCCTGCTGAAATATGGCTGTGGCCAAGCCCTGAAGGTAAGGAAGGACAACTGGCTCCAACACCTCGGAGATGTAGCGCTGGCTGTTTAAAGTACCGGCAGCAACGCGTCTCCGAAGGGAATGTAAGGAAATTGATAATATCCAATACCGCCCCATACCATAATACCCGGTGCAGGACCAGTGTGGAGGTGCATAACGCAGCTGTTCAGCATCCTCTCTCTGCGGTGTCTCAAGACACGAATCCGACCATCGTGGTGTTGCAGACAGATGCGTGACTCGTCAGCCAAGGAACAACTTCATTCCATTCACCCTTTGCGCCCGCATTTTGCTTTATTTCATCGCATTGGCGGCGGAGACGTCTGTGGTTCTGCGTCAAGGGTAGACCAAGCAATGGATGTGCTTACGGTAGACCACTCTGCTGTAAACGGGGTTGAATGGTATGCGCAGACACTGAATGATGCGTTACAGACTCATTGTGCTGTGACTGAGCGATCCGTCACTGCCATGCGCACAATTTGCCTGTCCTCACGTGAAGTGGTGCACTGAGGTGGATGCGATCGACAACGTCGGTCTGTCGTACCCTCCTACATCCAACGATCACATATACGTATTACAGTTTGCTTGGTTTCGTCCAACGCGACCTGATTTTCTGAAAGATGTCACAATCTCGGTAGGCCACTATCCTTCCTCTGTCGAACTCGGATACTTGATTAAAAGCTGATCGCTGTTTGTACGAGACGCTTGATCGTTTTTGAAAAAACCACAAGAAAACACAATTGCCGAACGAAATCGTCCGAAATCTCAAGCGCCCGTAGCACTTTTGGTGGCGCCACAGGCTGTGCCGGCCGGTAATCTGAGCTACGAAATTCTAATCGTTTGCATATCTGACCTCCGCTAATGCATGTTGTAAATTTCATGTTATTTTCAAGCTTCCTTCAGGGTGTTGCATTTACGGTGGCCAGCACTGTATATGTAATCTTCTTTTAAGGTCAAGCTAGAAATTTTTTATGTCAAATCACGGTATTTGTCTGATTTTTCGCAAAAAGGTTCGCTCAACATCTAATATTTTTATTCACAAGATTTCACAGCTTTTATTTTTATTCATAAAACTTCAATAAGTTAATAAAAAAAAATAGTACAACTTTCTTTGAGAAAAATGCCGGATGAATTTTGGAATGTCTTTCTCTATTACTTTCTTAATGTTTCCAACGCTGTGCTTCGCTTTAATAGCCAACATAATTATCTCGTTTCTCAATACAATCAAACCAAGCCCTGTGCGTCGGGCTAAAACAAAGGAACTCGCTTTCCTCAACATAATAATTCGGTCAAGCGCCTTCGCGCTCCAAAACTAAGGGACTGTCTCTTCCCTTGTCCACCTTGTTCGAAGGTCAATCACCTTCTCCCACAAAAATAGCAACCCAAACCCGCAGATACGGAGAATTGCGCCAAATATTCTATAATCTACCGCCAACAGTAGCCAGACACTACAAATTTAGGGTCATTAATCAGCACTGATGAAATTCACCTAGCAAATAAAAAAGAAAAAAGAAAGTTTTTCAAAAATGGAAGTTTTAGAAAATATATTTATCGGATAAGAAAACAATTACAAAAATACAGATCATGTTTTTCGAAACAGGTGTTTGGTGCCAGAATGACGAATGCTGGGTAAATCCTGAGACAAAAGGCATCATTGTGATTGGTAGAAGGTGAGTGAGAGAAGTATGAAGTTTTCCAATTAAAAGCTTTATAAGATTTAAAATATACAAGTACGTTACACCATTAACATTTAATTCGATTATATTCTGAAGTACAATAAAATTTTAAAATAAATAGAATCAATGATTTTTTTCTTCGGTGTTTACTTTTTCCTCTAGCGATGACATGATGAAACAATTTGGAGAACTCATAAGCGCAGCTGATATTTATTTTGCTAGTAAGTAATACTTGAAAATAAATAAATTTTTTAAAAAGCACTTTGTGATTTGATATGCTTAATATCTAAGCAATAATTACTGTGATTTTCTATTGAAAGAAATGCGGCTGGCTTTTTCCAGTTTCCAAACTTAAATTTCAATATAATTTTATATCGCTTCTAAATCTTTGACGGGGATAATACAAATTGGTTTTATGTAGTTAAAAATGCTAATCGGATAAAATGCTTTGGCAATGAACAAACTTCTAGAAAAATTGTAAAAATAATAATAATAATAACAATAAAAACAATCAATAATTATAGAAAAGACAACAACAGCATCGTACAAATGCATGGCATCAATTTGGAAAGCTACTAAGGGATTATATGTGGTGGAGAAAAACCTTTGGTGCACCTGTCCGAAATATAGCATTGTAGCTAGATTATAATAATAATTCAAAGTAAAATTTCTTTTGATATATGGGAGCATTAAATTAATAACAGAATAAATAGTTAAATTGTATAGGAATTTTAAAATTTTCCGTAAAGAATACATAATTTTTATTCCATTCGAAATTTAAAGCAATAAATGTATGAATGATGCTACAGTTAATGTTACATTTTACTTATGAAAATTAAACACGGTATAGAAACAAACACACACAAAAAACTGATACAATAATTTCTATCTAAATAAGTCCTCTTCTTAATTAAGTAGAATACAGAAAACACCATGTAACACATGAAACTATTTCTTACCGAAATATTGTATGGATACATAATCAAAAAACGATTCGATTTGGTATTTTCAAAAGTAAAAATTCAGGATCTCTCTCTCTCTTTAGTGTTATTCGAAATGTCCTATAAATTATTAAATAATACTAAGATTTAATGATTTAAAAGAACTGGTATTTGAAGTTATTTGATTGGAATTAATACAATGTGTGTGGTAATGATAATATTTTCCAAATATAAGATGTAGATACTTGTATAAATATAAGATTTAAAAATGAAGTAAAAGAGAACTATATTATAAGAAGTACCTAGATCTTTATTATAATTTTATTTGAATAACTCCATGAATCCTTTCTCAAACTGTGGGGCGCGTGCCCTAGAGGGGCATGATAACTCTAGGAGGGGGGCGCGAGCATATTGAAAAGTCGAAAACAAGAGACTATTTTAAAACAAACTACTAATTTACAGAAAGATAGTAAAAGAAATACATTCTGACCCAATAAAAAATGTGAAATGCAAATTTATACTGATATAAAACACTTATAAAAATACATTGTGCGGTACTGATACATTTATAATAATTTAACGATACTAAGATCAGAAGAAGTTTAATACTTACCAGTGACCTCATGGGTTTTTCTAAATAAAATTATATACAAAAATTAACACTTATCTTAATAATTTTTTTTGTACGGTTTATAATTTATCCCTTAACTGCCGATTAAAAGTTACGTGATTCGCTTTCCAATGCCACCGTTTTTTAACACATCGGCGAATGCATGTGGTGATTGGTGGAGAGAAAAGTAATAAATAATCAAATCCTTTGAAATAAGGCAAATCCTCCGCAAACACTGTCAAGGTTCTATTTTTCACCAAATTCAGCAATTTTAGGATAGCATACAAAAAAGC
>BMAV01008366.1:101213-129787 GCA_019973955.1 Trichonephila inaurata madagascariensis | reverse complement strand
TGCCCTCAGGTTGCTATGAAAAATGATATTTGGAAGAGATTGAACACGACTGAAATTGATAAATCTAAAATACAGGTTTCAACTAATACTACAAGGAGACTTCAGAATACAAATGCTACGAATACAAGTATTGCAGAAGAAACTGAATATTTCTATAATGTGCCGAACCATATCATAGTAAACAAAGTGCAGTACTACAATGCAGTATTTTAAAGTCCCCAAAAAAAACTTGCAAACTCCATAAATAAAACCGAGAAAAATTAAATTTTTATGTAAAAACCCTTTAAAAATTTTAGCTTAGAAGTTATTATTATTTTGTACATAGTGTTTTTTGTTTCAAAATTTTTGGGGAAATTTGTGTTTTAAATCAGGCTGAATAATTTCCTTTTTAAAAGGCTATAAATTTAGCAAAAAAAAATTTTTGAATTTAAAAAAATATTTTTATATTTTTAAGAAAAGTCCTCAAACCATAAGTTGGAAAACAAAATATTAAAAATTTGGATATTTACGAACATTATTGGTTTTTTTTAATGCCTTTACATTAAATGTAATTTGCTTATACATTAAATTTTGAAGATGTGTTTTCTAATCCTAAGGCCTATTTTTTTCTGATTTAGATAGAATCTTAAAATTTTGTATACATACTCTCACATATATTTTCCATAAAAGTTCATTTGGATTTAGATCTGGGGAGCTCTAGTTGCTTTTTTAAAAAGGCTAAATTTAATGTTTGAAAAATTTACGTGCTTTTTTAAGGTTTATTTATAAAAATAATTATTAAAATTCAAAAAGCACACTAATTTACAATTCTATACTAACTTTTGTTTTCAAAAACCCAAGAAACAAACCCCTTAAAAAAATTTTAAAAAAAGTATTTTTTTAAAAAAAAGTTTTAAGTATTTTTTTATTTTCAAAATCATTTTTTAAAAATATGTTCAGTATAAAATAGAAATTTCTTACTGTCACCAAAAAAGGTTTTTTGTTGAAGGGTACTACCAACACAATGTTGTTTTAATATTTAAAAATGGTGATAGTTTAAATAGTTAAGGCTGTTAAAAGAATTGTGGGATTTTTTTCCTGTAAATTAGAGACATGTATCAGAAAAAAGTTACATTGTACCATAAATCAGTACAATACATACAAATATATATGCAAGTATTCACTAGTGCAAATTTCTTATAATTTTCCCACGTTCAAAGAAATTCAAGTAAAACTCAATTTGTATGAAATTTAATAAGTTTAATTGAAATATATATATATATATATATACTTTAAAGGGATTTTCAGATATTTAATTTTATTTTAAAACATGATCAAAATTCCAATGGAAATAAAGCGAGTGATAGTAAACACACAAATACATGTGCGAAAAATAATTTAAGAATACAATAAATAAATATTTCCCTGTGTAGCGTTTAGCCACCATTTTATGAATTTGTCATCATTTCATATAAAACTATTCATAATTCATAAAAATTTAAAAGCAAGATGAAGTATCATCGGTTAGATATCTTCATATATTGACATTTGCTTACTAAATGTAAGATAAAATAATGCAGCATATATTTATGTTACTTGTAAACACCAAAAAAGAAAAAAAAATCATTTGAAAAATAGATTTAAAGCGTCCTCATAAACATGAATAATTCACACAAAACATGACCGACTTCATAAATTATTTATGATTGCAAATGTACAATTGCGATGCATGCATGTAATGAAAAGCAAAAACACGTGTTGCAAATGAATTCTTAAAAATTGGTACATTTTATTTTTCCTATTTTACACATTCCATTAATTAAATATTACAATAACCTTACTTAAAACAGCCGTTCATTTTTTAGAAATATGCTTCTATTTAGGTTTTTAACGTAAAAGTTATTATATATATATATATATATATATATATATATATATATATATATTGGATTTCATTTGAAAATTTAAGATGCTATTTATGTCCATGTATATGAATATATATATATATATATGAATAAACAGGTATACAAACAAATAACTATTAATGTTTTGAACTGTTGTTGTTTTTAAATATTATGTTTTGCTAAGCCACAATATTTCGATTTTTTTTTTAAAAAATCAACTTTTTTTTACCAAATATTTTAGCCATTTATTTCAGTTTATACTTCTATATTATTATTAGAAATGTATATACTTAGCGCTATAAATACTTGTGTGTTAAATGAAGTAGTTTTTGTAAATCTGTAATTGAATTGTACACACATATTTACATGATGTAAATGGGAAAGTCGTACCTGAAAAAAATTAATATATCCACTTATATGAGCTCTAATTCAATAGATTTGCAACAACGATTAAACACTAGTTGTAAGTTAACTTTTACACAAATCTCTAAAAACCGACACACATTGCACTCAATTTCAAGCACCAGCATGACATGTTTAGTTTCCTCTTGTTGAAATCTTACTTCCACGAATCCCATCCAATCAAAATTCTTTTCCACACCCACTTTTTCTAGATTTTTCTAAGCGTTCTTTCTCTTTCTAGAATAAATTTTAAAAACAAATATGTGTTTACTCAACGAAACTGATCAAAATGTCAAATATTTTATATAACTAAATTTAATATTAAAGGTAGCAGTTTTTCAGTTTCAGTCCGTAAGAGGATTTGAGTTAAACGACTTTCGTCTTATCTGAGGAAATGAATTAAAGCTTAATATTCCTTTAGTTAACATGCTATTAATTGCACTGATTTTTGTAATTGAAATCTAAAAATTACATTAAAATATTTTTTTTAAAATATTGAGAAAGGATGAAGTTAATAAAAAGTAAAAATAGCTAAAGAGGCAACATTTAAAAAATCTATAAGGAATTTATATTTTGCTTAGAAATAAAAGATTTAAATTATGTTTTAACTTTTTTTTAAAAGAATTACATAAAAATAAAAAAAAAAAATGCATGAAAGCTTTTTTAGTGTAACAATTCATTTTTTCTAAAAAAAAAGCTTACTTGATTTGTTATCTTAAAAACTTCCAAAAAGAGATCCAAAGAAACTATTAAAATTAAAACTCCATTTTTCCGAAATATTCACGACTAATATTCAACACAAAATTCTAGTCAATCAAAAGGCTTAGTACTTAGTTCGTTCCATGCTAATATTTATTGAAAATTTTATGAGAACTGCTCCATAGCTTTGAGTAAATTATAATAAAATTTAAAAAAATGGAGAATCAAAAACAGTATCCCCGAACTGGTTCACCTTTTTTCTATCTTTCATATAGAACTACATTAAGATGTATATGACTATGAAAAATGAATATAACAACCAATGTGAGATTTCTAGTGTTTATGTTTTAAAGGTACATTTAAACCAAAATCGAATGTTTCTCAAATACTTAAATCAGATGCTTAAGAAGTTGTGTTATCCATTACCTCTTAATCAGAACACTTTCCTTTCTTTTTAAATTTTAGTAGCTTAGTAAAAAGTCCATGAAGATTAAATAGGATTAAAATTTCCGCAGAAAACGACAAAACTTTCCAAACATAAGAATATAAAAATTGTTACCCATTCAAAAGTTATGGTTGAACAGCGCTATAGTTTCAAAAAATTCAATCCTAAAAGGCCATACTGACCTTTTGATGGACAGGTCAGATATTGAAAATGTCCAAGGTAGAAAGAATAAAAGAAACTAGATACATTCAGTACTGAATAATATCTATTTCTTTTCGATAAATCTAACCCATTTCTCTTCATATATTACATGCATTAGATTTTATGACAATGATTTGATCGATTTAAATCAAAAACATATTTCGTATGCTTTTTAAAATTTTTATTGCATTATTTCTCCTTTTACATCAAGACTTTTCAAAAATATTTCTGATACCTGATAAAATAAATTTCATATAACTTAATTTTCCACCTTTCTTTTAAATTGTATTATGGCTTAAGATATCATTTTCGGCAATAAATATGATCAAACAGTTTTATAATTTTTACTAGTGACAAATGTATTACTTTTTTTTTAAAATTTGCAAAATATATTTCATCTAAACCATTCAGCAAAAATAAATAAAAAATATAATAAATAAATAAATAAATAAATCAGTACAAACTATAATACCATTTGTGATTAACTTCATAATGCTTCAAAGTTTCTAAAAAGGAAATTAATGCGATGAATAATATTTCTATTACAAAGGGGCTCCATTTTGGCAGCTATATCTATGCAAACATGGAAAATCCACACACTTGAGAGCCATTTTATTGGTAAAGCCCTCTTGTGGCGGATCCCGCTATTAAATTTTTGAGGCTTGAATTCATTCAGTTGAAGCTCTCGTAGGATGCTAAATATTACCATGATGTATCTTACCAGGGGTGAGCACGACTAAGGAAATTCCTTTGGGGACGAGACTTTGTGCAATAATAGTACTCCTTTAGGATGTTCAACCCTCAATGTAATTCCACCGAATGGGCAGTCAATCCAGAGAAAATAGAGCCTTCAAAATTAATACCTAGATTTTATACAATTGAGTTTTAATTACTTCCAGTGACGCAGTGGCGTGGTTGGTAGAGTATCTGATTACTACGCGGTCGTCCTCGGTTCGAGTCACGCGATTGGTTTTCTTGCTTTGTATTTTTAATTAATTTAATTATTTTTACAATTAAATAAATTTATTAAATAAAAAGGTTTATTAAGTATCAAATGATATTTTGGATTTATTTCGTATTTTAAAAACCATATAAAAATTCGTTATAAATAGTTTTAGAATATGAAATACAATATATTATAAATAAAAGGTTGCATAAAATATTATAATATTACATAAAATATATTATAATAGTTATTTATAAAAATATTTCATAATTAATATAATAATTATATATATATATATATATATATATATATCTTATATTACATATTATTAACTTAATTATTTTATAATTAAATAAAACATTTAATTTATTTTTTAAATAAAATTTAATTACAAAATTAAATTAATTCTTTTTAAATAAATTTTTAATATGCATAATATAAACATTTGTAAGAAGAAGATTGGGGAGACTGCGTCACTTCCCCCCTCGACCACAAAAGTTAGTACTGAGGGCGCAACTTCTCTCGATTTAATGGCAGAAATATAATATTAATTTAAGGAAAGTAAATTAACTTTATAAACACAGAGCTGCCTTAACGAAAACATTCGTTTCGGTCAAAATTAATTCCTTTGTTTTCTAAATCTGACTGTTTCAAAAGTTTGCTAAAATTTAAAATATGATTAAAAATCTGCAATTTGGTTTCGGACTTGAAGGGAGTTAAGAAATGAATCTCTAAAATTAAAGATGAACCTTTATTTTTGTGGGTAACTTATTCATATACTTATAAATTTGTGCTAATCTGATTTTAGATAGCTATTTGATTTTAAAAAACAATTATTAAATTAAAATATTAATTTAAAATTATTACAATATCAGTATAAATTTCACGTTAAACATTTAATAGCAGAAAAAAAAAGTATTTGAAGCACATTTGTCTTGAATAATACATATTTTCTCCTTATTAAAAAACAAAAGCAAAAAATAAGTAGAGTATACACTATTACAATAAACATAAAAAAAAAATTAAAAAATATAATGCAAATACAACAAGAGAGAGAGTGTAATCTATCAAAAGCGTTAATTTGAGTTGTTTTTTTTTTTTATTAATTTTTTAAAATCTAAACATGTTTTTTTTTGTTATTAGTATTTTCCCGAATAGTTCAAGAATTATTCCAAGCAAAATCTTACGATCGGTACTTGTGGGAATCAAAATTTCATATGCTAGCTTAAAAATCATAGTTGCCCTATAAATCATCAGATATCACAGTAAATCCATGATGAAATATTAACAAAGAAAATGAGTGTTACATTAAGGTCACACTATAGAGCAGGGGTACTCAACCTTTTTTTCTGCTGTGCCGCATACATATATCTCAACTATTTCACGCGGAAAAATGCTTCAAGACAAGGATAACATTAGAAGTTAAAAATGTGGAAAATTGATCAAAATATTATAACTCCAGTTCGCTTTTTTTAATTATTATTTTTTATATTTTTATTTGTGTCACTAACACTAAATTAGAAGGATTTAAGAAACACTCCTTCACAATTTCTGCACCTGTAAACGGTTTCATACGATTACCAATAATATAACAAACTCATAAGATGTCTTTGTTACCGCTGTGATATTACCACTGACAAAACACTTTGTTGCTGTTGCAAAAATTATTCAAGAAAGCCTATTTATCACCTTTTGAAAGAGATCTTCGAGTCATTGAATGATTCCTGTGTTTATTGGTATTTTTTTAAATACAGCACTTTCGTGACAAATCAAACAATTACTGATCCATGTTTGTTTTTCACTAAATAGTCAACCTCCCAACCGTTTAGAAACGATATATTTTCTTCAAATATTTTTCGCTTGCAAGGTATGAAAAGTAGTTAAAAATTAGTTCCACCTATAAAATTGTCGCTACTTCACTGTTGTTTGTTATCACTAACCGCAACAGTTCCAAATAGAAAAAGAATATCAATTCGCATCCGTACGATACCGACAACAAAAAGAAAATTTAATATATTTGATTTTTTGACAAAGAATTCCCCACCAAATTTTTAATACAATGTTCTTAAATAAGTAAATTTCTCAGAACAATGGGCCATGACCGTGCCCCTAAAAAAGGTTCGTTGGGCCGCAGGTTGAATATCCCTGCTACAGAGCAACACGAGTGCGTGGAACGACAGATCTCGTAATTTCGAACTTTGTGAAAGTGACGGAGGCGACACCAAAGCTGGAAACTCCCTCTCCTGACTACCCTACCATATTAAATGGAGGACTTTAAGCATCGACACATTTAGCGTATATTGACCCCCTGGACACGGTGTTTCTTCAGTGGCACCAGGACTTGAACCCACGACACTCCTAACACAAGTTCGTGACCACATCCACTAAGCTACTGCAGCCCAATGTTTGGATCGAAGGAAATTTGGACGATAAATTAAAGTACTTTCTATGATACTGCGCCAGTTTTTACATTCTTTAATTAAAATTTTCAGAAGTTTATTAGGATTAGTCATTTACTAATTATTAGTTCAGTTGGTTACGTTTAATCAAATCAATTAATACTTTGAATTAAATTGCATCGTGTCGTTAGCTTAGACAATTATCGAATGACATTCCTTGATTTAATTCTAGTTAAATGAGGTATATTTTAAATATTAGCTTTGTGACGGGCTCACGCGTCCTTTCGTTAACATAACCTCTGGATTCTTTGGTGGCCAAGATTAATGGCAACTCTTTTCCAATCAAAACCCAAGATGCGAAATGTGAAAAAAAAAATGCAAATAAGATAGCTATTAAATAACGGAAGTTTCAGTTAGTGAAATGGCAATTTTGGGGAATGGTATGTGTGATAGAGAATAGTGTGAATTGACAGCCAGTTGGGATGTTACCTGGAAAACCAGCCATTAATACGAGGTGCATATCATTGCACGCGTGACCAGACGTTTCCACATAAAGATTGAATCTAAGTTTGGATTAAGGTAGGACTGATTATTTGATATTAGGGCTTGCAATATTATTAGAAGTGAGAGTAGGTGGATAAAATAATTATAACTTAGAGAAAGTGGTCTAAATTACGTGGTTTGGTTTAACTATCATTGTGTGTTCGTTCATTATAGATTCTCGCTTATTAAAATTTATCTAAATTGTTAGACATTTAAGTTTTATTCTTAATAAAGACATATTAAGAATCTAAAATATGTATTCCTTTTGCAAACCTTACACCTCTAGCTCACGCCGACAATCAAAGATACGGTCACCAAAGGGTGGCGGTATCACAGCTTGATCTTTAAATAAAAACATTCGGAAAGTTAAGAAAACATGTTAATATATAATTCAAAATAAGTAAATAAATAAATATGAGTGCAATTATAGCGATTTACTGATAGCAAAAAATACAAAAAATATAGTTGCCATTTAAGACCTTAACAAATATGGAACTAATTCCAGCTGCACTGTGGGTGTACACATTTGTACAAAATGTTATATAATATAATTTTTTTTATGAAGTTTGGTAACCTATATAAAAAAAAATGATTATTTAGTACAAGTTTGTAATGCCAGTAATAAAAAAGCGCAACCACTTAAAAGAAATTAATTAAATTATAAACACATTCACAAAACCAATTTTGAGTACAAAGCTCCAACAGAAATTTCAAATGATTTTATTTGATGCTTACGTCATTTTTCTTTCAGATATCTCAGTAATAGAACATATCATTGGTCAGTGAAAAACTAATTAAATTCTTTTGAAAGGTAAAAACTTGTTTTTTAATATAAAATGAGTGATATAATACTTAACTGAAGTGGAAAAACCAATTAAATTGTTTGTCACTGTGAGATTTTTCTCTATGTATATAAAAAAGAACATATTTTCTTTTTCAAAGATGGAAAAGCAGCCGCTTTTGAAAACCAATGAGGTTATCTGCGACGTTGACATTTTCGATTTATATTCTAATCGAAAAATTATCCACATCACTAAAAAAGCTGTAACGAAATTCACCCGTAAAATTTATGGAGATTTTTCATCGTGCCTAAATTAACAAATTGGAAATTTTATTGTATTCTACGCCTATTATTCATTTTAGTTCTTAGAATCGATTATAAAATAATGTTTTATGTGAAACGTTAAATAAATATTGATGAAACAACGTGATGAAATATTAGAACAATTTGAATAATATTTGATGTTAATGGTATATAACTGATGTGGATTTATATATAAATCTGGTATGTATATATATGTTATATTATTCACACACTTAAATTTCTCTCGTGAGAGATTTCAACCTATAGTGGTCTTGAGTCCTCAAAAACTTCGCCTGATAATTTATTTTTATTTTACCTGTCTAAAATGAACTAACCATTACTTCATCACCCCAAAACTAAAACTTCAATGTTTTTAAATCTGGATGGCGCAATCTTGCGTATATGGACCAATCAGGAAAGCATCTCCGCAAATCATGTACCATGACAGTTAAAAGACGAGATCTATTGAGCGAACAAAAGGTGATTTTTTTGTAAACTCCATGTAAACTGTGCGCGTTAGCGTCTATATATATATATATATATATATATATATGGTACCGTTAAATTGTACAATTCAGTTATTTCATAGAATAACTAGGAATTTCATTAAATAGCTAGATAAGTCAATTAAAGTATGCAATAGATGAAAAAGTACATACTTTACTTGGTTATTCTATGAAGTAACTAGATAAGTCAGTTAAAGTATGCAGTAGATGAAAAAGTTCATACTTTACTTGGTTATTCTATGAAGTAACTAGTTATTCTGTGAATAAACTAGTTATTCTATGAAGTAACTAATTATTCTATGAAGTAACTAGTTATTCTATGAAGTAACTAGTTATTTTGTGGATAAGCTAGTTATTCTATGAAGTAACTAGTTATTCTATGAAGTAACTAATTATTCTATGAAGTAACTAGATATTCTATGAAGTAACTAGTTATTCTATGAAGTAAATAGTCATTCTATAAAGTAACTAGTCATTCTATGAAGTAACTAGTTATTCTACGAAGTAACTAGTTATTCTACGAAGTAACTAGTTATTCTATGAAGTAACTCGCTTTTTTATGAAATAACTAATAATAGACCGCTAAAGTGAAAAATAATCCATTTCAAAGGTATTTTATAAATAAATTAATCATATAATTATCTAAAATATCGTGAAAAATATATTTTATCCCTAATGCGGATGATTAAATGATAAATAAGAAAAAGTAGATGATACAGTTTATTTTTCCTTATATTACTAACATTAGAAAGGAAAGAAAATATAATATGCTGCAAAAATAGTCATACTTAAATGTTATCAAAAAAAAAAAAATCCTGTTCCTCTTTTCTAAATTCTATATAATATTTCCATATTGATATTTATACCTAAATGGGTTTAAAAAGTGCACTTTCCATTAATTTACATAACCCTTACACTCACAGAAAAAGAGAACGATCATTAGGTGAGTCAAATATTCAGCCGCTACTGTATTTGAACATTTTTCCTATTGGAAACATCTAACATTAATCACTGAGCTAAAGCGGCTCTAAACTAAAATAGTAAATTAATTCTTATTTTCCTTTACTTGAACAATAATGCAAAACAATCAAATAAAACTTACTAGATTTATCTCAGAAATTGATTGATGTTTCTAATGAAAATAAAAATACACAATACACCGACAATGTACTAGGTTAAAAAGAACAAAACAGCTTTTAAAGCCGGTTCCCGTTTTCTCCAGTAATGTCCAGTAGCCAGCCATTCAAGGTACCGGAACTGCTTAGGTAATCATCATTATTCATCGTAGTCGACAGAATAAAAATAAAATACTTTCGTGGACTTTGCTAGTGTAAATCGAGATGTTCTCTGACAAATTTTCGCTTAAGTAAAGGCTATCCGTCACTTTTTCGGATGTGTTTTATTAGTCTTACTCGCATTTCAATTAATGCCTGAAACTGAAAATTAATTGCCCCCTGTCAGTGACATTAGAATGAATTCATTTATAAAAATAGAAAAAAATATTTATACTAAATTAAAATTTAATTCTATCATTCAAATTTAACCACAATTTGTATATATTTAATGATATGATATCTAAAACTATTTTTATATTATTTAATATCTCCAATTAATTTTAAAATAATTTCTCATCCAGTTGATATATATATACATAACTATGTAATAAGTAAGTTTTTTAAACAATTATACTTGATATACACAATTGATTCTTATATTTGTATGTTTTTTTGTATATGTACATATAATGTATACACACACGCACATACATATACATAAACATATACATATTTATACTAATATGTTAGATAGCTTCTTATGATGGCTTACTAATGACTATGTAGAATATGTAGAATATGCAGAATAAAATTATAAAGAAATGTGTTGAAGAATCAGAAGTAAAAATCTAATGTTGATATAGTTTTCATATATTATAAACAAGATAATTACTTGTGTATTGGAAGTACGAGAGGTTTTGAAAGTTAATAGAGATTAAAGGTGTTTATTTTGTGCAGAGCTTAGAGAAATGCTCATTATCAATAGCTGTGAGATTCGAGGTTGTTTTTATTATATTTTACAGTATATGTTCACTACTGAGTTTAATTTAACCTTCTGCAAGTCGTGGCCAGTTGTGCACAACATGATTCAACAGCTGTCGAGATAGTTGATCTTACTCCTGCTTTAGTGTAGGGATGAGATTATCCTTGTTACTGGCATATTGGCAACTTGCATGCCACCTCTCTAAATTAATTCAAACATTTTCAATGGGTTTTAGATCTGGAGAGCGTGCTGGTTTTAAAAGATGTTGAATGTTCTCGCTGTTTAGACAATTTTCAACAGTGTCTGTTAGATTTCTTGTTACGTTGTCGTCCATGAATACAATATTGTCACCGGCACCACGAAAAAGATAAGCTGAAGACAGTAAAACTGTTTCATTCTCAAGCACATATACGGAGTATTGTTGTTCATTAGGATGCTGGATGATACCATCAATTTATATAAAACATGGATTCCTTACCCGGATATTTTCAAATAGATAAACAGTATCATTATCATCACAGATAAGTTTTCGCCCTTCAGTCGCACCTAACACTGAATTTACCCTCAAAGGAAAAGAGTATGTAGTTGATATCCTGATTGGCCGACGAAACATGGTTGATTAAAACAACATTGAAAGCGAGCATTACGATAAAGAATGTACAACATAATAAGACGATATGCATGTATTTTCTGATATCGTAATATCGTAACCTCTAAGAGGAACTTCCCTGTTCTGCTTTTTACACATTCCATTGTTTGAAAGACTAATGTTGAAGCAACGTTCTGTGTAAAATATAGAATTCTTTGGAAATATTTTAAATTTTTTTGTCTTTCTTCAACCTCTCTAAACATGAGTACACACATAAAATCATCTACATGATATTAGAAAGTCTTACCTAATATTTCTGGCTAAACAGCTAAAACTTTACCATTAAACTTTCATTTGCTATAACACACGTCTAAGCGTGCCAAATCTTTTATATATATTTTATCAGTATTATCAAAAGGCAAACACATATTTAAATAAAAGCTCACACGTTCTCACTTATTCTATATTACACATTTTGCTGGTTCTCATTATGTGCTTCCAGGATTAATATTAGCATTCTTTCTCAACAATTGTCCATCACAATACATATGTATACATGTACATATTTTTATAGTATGTTGTAACTTTATTAAAAATGGGGGGTTCAGATTTTTTTTTTTCAAAAACGTAAAATGTTTGATCTCTTAGATATTCACAGAGGCCAAATCGTAGGAGCTCGTCTATCTGGAGCAATTGTAGACGAAAAATTCCAACTTTGGGGCGTTTCTAGAGGTACGGTATTAAGCGATTACAGTATTCACACATCATGGCATGATACGTCTGTCAGAGAAAATTAATAACTGAAGGAGAAGTTCAGAAAAAGAGACCACCGGGTATTGATGCGGGTTGTAATGTCTAAAAGTGAACTGCAGCAAAAGTGACTACAGAGCTAAATCAACAATGTATTTTTCAGTGTCAATTATTACAATTAGAAGCCACATTCATTAGCAGAAAATTAACAGCAGAGCAGCAGTTTTATATCCACCTGTCACAGATATTAATGTCAAACGTCGTCTACAATGGTGTCACACTCACAAAACCTGGTTGTGTGATAAGGATAAATGAAAAAAAATTCAACATGGTCTCTTAAATCGTCTTTCATCCTTTTCACTACAACAGGACGGCTGCACGTTTGGAGGAAACTTGCACAAGCATACGATCGTGATTGTCTCCTTCAAACTGCCAAGCCCACCCGGGGGGGGTTGAATCTCTCACGATATGGACATCAGTATTGTGTTTTCAGTTGGATCAATTGTAACCCTCATAGGAAGGATCACTGAGGTGAGTGTAGAGAATTTTTAGCTGACCAGATCCATTATATGATGCAAGATTCGTTTCCTGCAGGAGATGGAATTTTCTAGGATAATAATATACCTATCAATGCAGCGAGGGTTGCTCAATTATTGTTTAAGGTAACCGACTACGTTCGGAACCATGATTTTAAGAAAGCGGATAAATGGATAATTTTCATGATATTTAGTGTCACTTAGATTAGAATACATGTATACAATTGTTTTATAAGGACATTATGACAAAAAATTTATTTAAATACAATATTTGGGCAAAAAATTGACTTAGAATAACATTTTTACCAAATGTTCTCCTTTTGTAAAAAATGCTTCTATTGTATTAATATTTTGCCTGTATATAGCTCAGACCTCTGTACAGAGGCTCAACTATGAGTTTTGAAAAATTCACATTATTTTTAGAGTTACAACCATTTGAAATAATTATCGGCGTATTTTCTTAAGCTTTCTCTCTTCTGTTTTCGTAAGACATGGATAAACCGACTTTTAAGTTATGCATTTCAAAAATTCTAGTTGAGCCTCTGTACAGAGGTCTGAGCTGAATACAGGCAAAATATTAATACAATAGAAGCATTTTTTACAAAAGGAGAACATTTGGAGAAAAGGTTATTCTAAGTTAATTTTTTGCCAAAATATTGTATTTAAATAACTTTTTTTTGTCATAATGGCCTTAAAACAATTTTATACATGTATTCTAATCTAAGTGACACTAAATATCATAAATATTATCCATTTACACGCTTTTGCAAAATCACGGTTCGGAACGTAGTCGAATACCTTAATATACACGAAAATGAAGTTAAGCATATACCTTGGCGTACACAGTCATTCTGCCTCAATATAGCTGAATCTTTTAGAAATTTCAATAAGGAATCAACATCTTCCACCTACATCTGTCCCGGAACTTTAATAATATCTCCAGGAAGATACGATATTCTTCAAAACACTATTTAGCATTTGCATGAATCAATTTCCTAGGCGAATCTATGTTGTGTTACATGCAAAAGGGGAAACTTCACCATACTAACTAACGATACTTTATAAATCCAAGGTGTGTCCATGGTTTTGACAAACATCTGTATATTAGTTTGAATGCTGAGCTTTTTAAATTAAAAAAAATAACATCATATTTTTGATTCATGTAATTTAACCGAGTTGTATAGCCTTATTAACGTTCAGTAAATAAATTTATTCAACTAACGACTACAGAAATATAAATAAATAAATAAATAAAAATAAGGTTAGAATAAAATAATTTAAATTAACTGAAAGTTCTTTGGTTGATAAATAGCTGTACATGTATATATGTATAATATACATAACACATACATTTAAATGTATTTTTCTTTATGACTAAGTTAAATGTAGTTTTTTAAAAAAAATATTTTAATGAGATATATGTATATAACCAATAGAATGTTCACATAACACAACAAACTTATTCCCGATGTTATAATATGTGTTCAAAAATGTGTACA
Source organism: Trichonephila inaurata madagascariensis (assembly GCA_019973955.1). NCBI lineage: Eukaryota > Metazoa > Arthropoda > Arachnida > Araneae > Nephilidae > Trichonephila > Trichonephila inaurata. Next base: position 115,268 of record BMAV01008366.1, on the reverse strand, counting down.
GTGTAACAGTTACTTTTACAACATATTAAAGATAAAATATTAATTTTATACGCCTCACATAAAATGATATAGAATACCTTAATGGAATTGGGTTACATTCTCTTTTATAAAAAATACAGATCATAAAATTTAAATAATCTGAAATCTATGTCCTATGGTTAATTGTATAATGAACGTATACTTATAGATATTTTCTAAGCTGTAATAACCGTTGAATTCATATTAAAATTCTAAATACAACAAACATTTGCAATGCGTTTTTATGGTAAGTTTTCAACTTATTGGGTTTGCAACATTTTGTTGTTATTTTCTTTCCATTTTATAATATTTTAGCCTTGTATACTTTAGTGTTTTAATTTTTGATGAATGGACTTATAAAAAAATCATTCAATAAAAAATACATAAAAACTAATGTACAACAAATTAAATTAATCTGCAACCTGTATTTATGGTCTTTAAAATATAATTGTTCTTTCACATTTCTCTCTCTCAAAAAAAAAAAATAATAATAATAATAATATTAATAAAAGAAAAAAAAACTGTACAGCTGATTAAATCATAAAATACAAAGAGTAATTACATCAGAACTATATTATCAGCAAAAATTCTTTAGTTAAAATGGTTATATAATTTTTATTTTAACGTACTATTTAATTAGTTATTTTATTTTCGAAAAAATTGCCTTGCTAACATGCGATAATTACGTTGCGATTATTTTTCGGTTATAGATATGAAGGCTGTAAGGTATACTTCGTTAAATATATGCGTGTACGAGTGTCTGAATGCATATTCCTGATATTCCAGTCAATTTGATGAAATCCAATATATGAAAAAGTGATTTTCAATTCAATATAATTAATTATATATACAATGTTTTAAAAAAATTGTTAAAGAATATTAAATTAAGAAGGAAATAAAAATACCTCAATGCCATTTTTTTTTTCTTTAAACATTTCGCATAGGGAATTTCGACTTTATTTTAAAAACTTATATTTTCGCTTAAAAGGGTTTTTTTATTATTAAATACAAAACTAAGTTACTTAAAACTTATTTAAAATAGGATTATGAATAATGAAAAAAATACATTACACAAATCATTAGAAACTTTTTTTTTAATTTAGAATCAACTTTTGAAGACTAATAACTATGTAAACATTTATTTAATAAGCATTGAATATTACGACTACATAAGAGCATTAAGTGACTTCTCTATAAAATATCTGTAAGTTAATTAAATGTACTTATGCCCATTTTTTTTTACTAAGTAAGGATTCTGTTCCAGACTCTCTGCTTCATTAGTTTTTATTCCAAAAAGCATTTCTTTTTCTTCAGTCTTATTATTCTCCTTAGAGTCAGAGTCTTCTTCACGCGACGACTCTTCTTTTTTGAGACATTAATAGGTTTTACCTTTATACCTTCTTTTTCTCCTCTTTGCATAACATCTATAATCTGATTTCTTCAAAGAGGAAAAGGAAAAAAAAAATGTCGTTAAAATCTAAAAGCTTACTTTGAGATTTCTCTCTTCAATCCTAATTATAGACAGTATTTTACAGAGAAAAACTGTTCAATTTGTCACCGGTATCTTGTAGAAAAAATTAATTAGGTATTTTTTTTTAATACTATTTCAAAGAATTAAAGGAGCAAAAAAAGATTTGAATAAACTAATAACTTTTTTGCAAGCCATTCTGAATGCAAAATGCTGAAATGGTATAAAAAGTTGTTTTTTTTTCAGCAAGTTCCTATTATGTGTACGTAAATGTTGGTAAGTATAATTACTCAAACATAGATTTTACTACGAATCGTATTAGTTTAATTAAAGTATACAATGAATTTAACGCAAAAGGTGAAAAAAGGGTTTTTAATGTTTACTATGACAAATTGTAATTATTTCTATATAATAAGTATGAATGTGTGCATAACTTCAATTTAATTTATTTTATTAAAATATTTAAGAATGAAAAGGTTTGTTTGAAAAAGATTTAATTTATGTGTTAATAAGCGAATAACTAAATGGAAAAGACATGCGAAATTATATTATGTATAGAACCATAGATAATTTAATAATAATAAGGCAATTATTCAATATGCCTAACTCTAGCATTAGGCATCGCGATAAAATTAAAGGAATCTAGCGTGGGTAGCTACAATGCAATTCTGCTAACTTCTAAGTATGTATAAAATCAGAAGCAACGAAATAAAATATCAACAGTTATGGGATATACATATTTACTACTAAACACTACACTAAATACATAAATAAAGCACACGATTTAATGTATTTTGTGAAGTTTTAATGAATCTCGTGTGACTCACACACAAAACTATTCATGGCCGCCGCGCTTTGGTTTCGCCTGCACAAGATGTTACTTAGCTATTATCTTTTTTTTTTTCTTCTTAGATATGAAGGAAAACTTCTATAAACTACAGCATTTACTACAGTTTAGTTATTCAACTATAGAATCTATAGGAAATATAATGTAATTAAATAATAATTTAAAATATTTGAGATATATGTTACAAAAATCATTTTTCTATAATGTAAACGCTATTTTTATAATAAGATAAGTGTTAATAATTAAGTCACAATGTGCATAATACAAAATGAGCAAATTTATCTTGAATACCGTAAAATCTGGCGTATAACGCGCATCGTCGTATAACATGCACCTCTGCTTTCAAGAAGCAATTTTTAATTTGTAGGTATATTCGCGTTGTATGCCCATCCCTTTTTTATGAAGGTGCCTAAATGTAAGCGCGCTCTTATGTTTTAAAATTTTTTTTCGAGTTATTATCCCAAAAAAATAGTATATATACTTTTAGAACTACAACCCTTTAAGTTCATAATAAATGTCATTTTTTATAAATAAGTATTATTCCGATACATACGGATTTTTTTTTTCAAAGCACTTATTTTTATACCCAGTGTATAACTCGCACCCATACATTTATATATCATTTTTAGTGTTAAAAGTGCGCATTAAGCGCTGGATTTTACGGTAATTTTTTTTATTATTATTATTGGGAAATCCTTAACATTTATAACGTATTTATTGTTTAGTTAATTAAAACATGAATAAAACTAATAATTCATAAAAATAATAAAATATGCTTTAAATTATTTTATGTTTATGTAAGTTAAGATTTCTAAGATACTATTTTGATAATAATCTCAAAGCAATATCTTAAGAAAACTAATTCAGATATATATTTAAGTAGTCATACTAAATTTCTTAAGACATCCATCTGTAATAAGTTTCATGTTGTTTTTTTGTTTAAATTTACATTTTAATATCTACTTATACTCAATTATAATTCTTACTAACAGCTAGTTTGTTTGGAATTTACTCAAATACATTAAAGTTTATGTTACTTCCAGTACTCATTATCCTACGTTATGCTTTTTTACGGACAATTATGCTCATATGTTCATGGCAGTATTCTTTTTTAAACCCTTACACAGTGTGGAACTATTAGGTCTAAGTGCACAACATTTTGCTTAATTTTTGGCGATTTCCAGAGAATAGAAATAGAATTATTGAAAAACTTAATGTAATGTGTGTGGTATCAACCTTCCCAGTAAGGCAGAAACTTAGATAGAGTCTACAATGATTTGTGAGGCTTTAAAACAAAAGAAAACAATCAATCTTTCTTCAAAGCGATGTTTCGTATCCAACGGGTTTCGTTCCTAGCTCTAATCTTTTCTGTGACGAAATGATTAGAGCAATACTGTCAAAATGAATCGGCTTGTCATACTGTCAAAACGCATCGGCACAGCCCAATTGTATTCTTGTGGTGGGGATGTTGTATCATACGGTCCTCCACCGTGAACACTTTTTGCACTTTTTTTTTTTTACCTAACGGGGCTGAGCATTGGTATTTTAACCTTTGCAGACATAGTACATTCCCCATTAGCTGGTATTACTTTTTAGCGCGAAACCATATAGGCGATACCAATTGCAGCAAGTAATTTTGTTTTCTCCCCAGATGGAGACATCTGAGCTCTGGTGATGCGAACCTGTTACGGGATTTAATTTTGCCCAGAACACCCAGGCCAAGCAGATACTTTAGGGATCTTTACATCCTGCATAATAATACAACATGGGAGCGGTCGATTTTGTGCTTCATGAAAATCTACCTACTTGGGCAGGGATCGAAGCCGTAACTATGTCAACAGAGTCAGCATGGGTGCATAACAACCACGTGTAGCTTTTGCACATAAAGCTTATGTGTATACAAATATAGACCAAAATTCCCAAAATGAAAAAAAAATGTAATATTATTCGCGCGCGTGGTTATCATTATTTTCACCACCCTTAGATATTCTATATAAATATGATTGCTATTTTATATTATCAACTTAATTTAAAGTTATTTTGAAGATCTCGAAAAATGCCCCCAAATCTTACTTTTGACCAATATTTTTCTTCTGCTTAAAATAAACGAAAAGAAATAATTGTGGTTAAGTTTAACATCTATTTTTATCGCCATACATTTTTCTTTCAATTTACCAGTAAGTAAATTCATGATCCAAGTACAAAAAGCTTTAATTCAGCGAATAATCAGATTTAAAGTTGTTAGAAATTCTCTCCACTAGGTAGAGTAAACAAAAGAAAAAAAGTTAACATTATAATTTCCCTTATCCTGACTCTTCTCTTACTGTAGCGCATTTGCAAACTAAACACCACTCTAAAATTCGGCAAGCACTCTCAGACGATTTTTTGTTATTTCCACTCCCTTCTTTTTTTTTTACATCGTCTGTGCACACACCCCTCATTCTACATTCTCCGATATATCATTACCGAAATTCGCCACTCCTGATTTGACCCAGAAAGAAGAAAGATGCCAAAGAACAAATGAGTTAAAAAGAAGAGGAAAAGAACACATAAAAAAAAGAAGATAGAGGAAAAGAATTCGTAAAAAGGGGAAATTTTTTTTTCCTCAACCCCACTTTGCGATTCAGTGAGGCAGTGAAATTTTTCAGCGGGCATAACTTTTGCTCGAAACCATCGCCTCATTTGCTATTCCGAGAAGGTGTCTAGTGTAAAAATTCTTTTACCTCCTTTTCCAGCGTCCCCTTAGGCCTTTTGTTCACTTTTTTGTATGAATTGTCTTTCATTCCTCTGTAAACATCCCATCGATTAAGAAGAACCCCTTCTTCAAGATCCTTCTCACGTATCTCAAGAACAACGGTCGACTTGGTGTTATGGAGACCCTCTGCTGCAGAGGGGTGGTAGTGTAATGAGGGGACTTTTGCCCCACCCCTTTGCTTGCTGTTCTTTATTTTGCCCTTTTCTTCGTTCTCTCTCCTTTACTTATTTTTTCTTATACTTTTCCTCCTTGGTTTCTTGAGTGTAGCTAGTTTGCCACCTGATCTCATCCTTTTACTTTTTTTCCTTTTCTTTATTGTTCATGTTTTTGGCTTTTTGCTTGCACACACATCTGCTAGAAATGCGCTTTTGAATCAAAGGGACTTCTACCCAGAGAGTAAGAGTTATAAGGCCCTTCTATTCCTCTCCTTCTCTTTTTGTTTTATTTAGTTCTTTCTTTTTTTTCCCCAAGAGGAATTCTTTATTTCTTGTGGATAGTAGTTGATGCATGAGGAAATGGAGGAGGTGTGCTCTTTTTTTCTTTCCTTTCCCCGTTATTTTCTGGTGTTTACGACGGCAAAAACGTCGCATCGGAATGGCCCGTTGAGGTGTTATAACGACGTGGTTAGCTTACTTGTTATCAGAATCGAAAATAAATCACCAGTAAAGAGCGAGCGAGACTCCTCTTTGCGTATTCTTATTCTGTTTTCGTCATAAATTTGCCTTTGAGAAATTATGGAGTTGTAAAAATATTAGAGGGGCTCTTTAAACGAAATTTCTGAAAACTTTTATGCTTTATTATTTTTTTTTTATAAAATATATATGTCACAAAACTATTTTCTTTAAACTAACTCACTCTGCAAAGGTTTTAATTTTTAAATAAAATAGAATAAATGCTTTAGACTTCTAGGTTCTTGACATTTGTACACGTGCAACTTGTTCACATAGTGACTTTTCTCCTAATAATGGTAAAAAGGAATATTTTCTTTAGTTGGAAAATACTCAGCATCTATCATTTTTTTTTTTATTTTAGGACTAGGAATATTTTTTGCAGTAAAAATGCATTCTTACAGCTGAGATTTCACCTGTATCACACTACATGTAAAAGACGACAAGAATTATTTGAAACATAATAAAGTTATTAATGAATAGGGAACAATAAATGACTACATGAAGACAAATCCAGGTATCTACACAAATAAATATTGTAACAGATTACTTACAATAGTGCAAAATTCACTAGTTATAAACAACATTTACCACGTTTTAGAAATGGCTTTTCTGAGCAGTTCCATTAGCAAGATCTCACATAAATAATGATTTCATTCCCCGCATTAAAGATTCTGATCTCGACTGAACTCTCTTCTGAACACTACACTTTTCAGGTTTCTTAATGAGTCCTTGTCAATATCACATTTTTCGCAGAATTTGTCATTATAGGCGATAATGTCGCCAATCAAGTAATCCTGCTTACAGTTTATAAAGTTGCCATAACCTTCTTTTTTCAAGTTCCTGCTGGAAAGTAAATACTGCCTGCAAAAATAAATTTTCCCGCAAAGAAAATTACTACAGGAAAAATAACATTCTTGGCATGTCTCAATATGTATAGTATGCATGTATTATATCTCTCCTAGTCGTCCATCCGGTATAGTGGTTAGCGACACTGACTGCTGTGCCGTAGGGACTAGGTTCGAATCCCGGAGACGACATGGGTGTTTGTAAATGTATCGTGCCTTCGCGACATGGGGTACTCTAAAAAGCCATCGAACCACTAGAGGCCTCTGTCCACCTTCAGAGTGCTCTCCCTCTAAATTGAGGTGGAACCGAGCCAAATCGTACTGTCATCTGTATGGTGCTCAAAGCTAAAGCTAACGACAGGCGTTACTTAGCCCTTTGTTATGATGAATTTCGTGGGCCCCGATCTGGTCTTTGCCGATCAGGTGGCATTAGTAACAACAACATGTCTCCCACGTATGTGTACATATTCGAAGTAAATGTATAGAGTATTTCTAATCTGAAAAGGGCTCAATCAGTTTGCTTCATGACCAGCAACCAAAAAAAAATTAGATATATGTTTTTTATGGGGGAGTAAAATATCAAAATATCCTTCATTTTTACAGAATATTCTTCCGCAACTTTAAGACAAAATCTAATTTTAATAAGCAGATGTGAATAGTACCGTATGTAATTTGTCACCATGCATTTTTAAACCCAGATAGACTTCTTATATATATATATATTTCAGTTTGTAGTTGCACAGTTATTATATAGGAGCTAAGGAATTCTCTTAATGGCAGTATTTTTTGTATTTTTTTGAAAATACCATGAGTTTTGTTTTACTGTTTATTAACGTCGCAGTGTGAAGAAACATGAGAGATACTTATGACGCATCTCCTATTTTGTAACCTGTGCTGAAATCCCATTCAACAATCCGTACGAAATCAATTAATATTATTCACTCTTTTGATTATATTCCCTTTATCGCAACCTAAATAAAAGTTATGGGAAAGACCAATACTTAAGGTGGAACCAAGAATACCTGACCCTTCAAAGATAAATTCAATATTCTTTTATCTTAAGTTGATGGCAATTATAGAAACTCTTCAACTAATGAAACCAATGTTTCGCTATTTATCTAGGAATTACTCTTTTATCTCAAAGAAGCATAATACATCTTGGAATTTAATTGAGTTTATTTAGGGAACTAATTGTTTTACAGACTCTGAATTCGAATACTTCACCAAATTCTGTAAAACCATCTTGCACACAAAAGACCCATTTTCATCTATATCTTCCTTTAATTACTTTAATTGAGACAGAGCAATCTGTTTCAGACTTTATTGATTAATATCGCAGACAAATTACAGACGTCCGGATATATTATTGTATTCTTTGTTACCTTAATTTGTATTTTTGTTGTCGATCGCATTGTTCTCTGTTACGTAAGACAAACGTTAGCAAGATTTATTTTTAGACAATGTTACACATTTAAAACATAAGTATGTTAACACTGTATAGTGCTAATATCTAAATTATTTCTTATTTTAATAAACCCTCTTAAAAATGTTAGGCTGCTTAAAACACACATAAATGTTTTTTTTTTTTTTTTTTTTTTTTTTTTTTTTGTATGTGTGTGGTGTGTCTAATATATTTTTGTTTTAATCATTGTGTTTTTAATTTTTTTTTTTTTTTTGGAGTATACTAAAAAAGACCATTATTCTTTTCAAAGGTTTACTTTCTAGTTTAATTGAAATACATTTGTTTCAAAGTAATAGATAAAGAATATTTTAAAAAAGTGTTAATTTTAGATTATAATTCATTAAAGATTCATATAATGAGTAAGCAACAGTATTTATAGAAACATTAATGGTTTTCAAGTTTTTTTCCTAATTTTAGTAAAATCATTTATGAGCCGCAATCATTGCTCATTATTAACACCTATTATAAACATAAAGTTAATATGTATGAATCTGTGCTTTGTTAGCGTTATTTTAGATGTAATTTCAAAAGGTCTTACAACTTCCTTTTTTAGTTGCTTTATAAAGCTTATAAAATACCATTGCTTACTGAACTCCATCTAATGACATATATTTCATACAAATGAATTTTTTTTTAATTGAATTTTCTTATTTCTGTAATACTTTTGGACATATTATGAGACTCACGCTTTAATTTAGATTTATATTCTTAAACAATGCTTTAAATTTAATCAAAATTATAATTTTTATGAAAATTATTTGATTAAAAATTATTATACCATGTTAAATTGAGAAATTTAATTAAACATCGCGTTAAATTTTATTACTTATAAATAAAAAAAAAAAGGAATTTTTTTATTAAATAAAGGAAACATTTCACTAAATAAAATATAAAGACATTTTACATACATGCACACCCCCAACTAATTATCATGTCAAATCCTATTAATTATTTCAATATTTTCTTTTATTCCATGCTATTTTTAATAGGTACTGGGGCAGTAAAAGATTAACCAAAAATACATAAACATTTAATGATTTTGCATTAAGAAACCAATGAACCTAATTAGAGTTATTTGCCAAAAATAATTTATTTTTCTGTCAATTGTTGAAAAATAAATTTATAAAAAAAGAGCCTAACTTTGAACTTTAATTATAAATTCATCTATTTGTTTGTACAAACACACACACAAAATCATCAACGTGTTGGGCTATGAAATGTATTATTTTTGTGAATATATTTTAATCTCGGATAATTATTTAATATAGAATGTTTTAAAACTTACAATTGGGAGAAATTGAGCTAAAATACTCGAACTGATTTTTTTAATCATGAATTAGTTTGATAATTAATGAAAAGTCTTATAAATGTTTTTTTTTTCTTTAACATAATAATATAAGTTTTTGCAAATTTAGGAATGTGTATTGTTAAAAAGAAAATCTTGCCGCTTACAAATTAATCTTCTTTTTTTTTTTAATGAAATGTATTATACAACGCATGAATTTAGTAACACAGAAATTCAAGAAAATAATATGGATATTATTTGAATCAATGGCTAAAGAAATTAGCTGTATCATATATATCTGATATCTTTTCCATCCACGTCACTTGACCATGGTTCAAAATTACGTGGACCGTCGCCAAAAGCCCTCGTGTAGCTAAACAGTGCGACGTTAATAATCAATCACAATCACAATCTGATATCTTTTCTTTCCTACAATGCAGCAGTTCTTGATGATTACACAACCTTTATAAGCATCTTATATTTTTGGAAGGATAGCATTGTAAATATTTTAACATTTGCAATTTTTTTGTACAAAGATAGAAAGTGTATAATTATTTATACGTCTTATTACTTTATTAATCACTTATTGATTTATAAGAAAAGATCAATTTTAAATATCATCACGCGGATAATTTGAATCAATCAGAAATATAAACCGATATTGATACCATAAAAAGTATAAACAAGTTTTCCACATAACATTGGAGGGGATATATTTTAAGCCGATCAATTTATCTACTAATATCGGACGAAGATATGTAATATCATTTAGAAAATGACATGGAACAGAAGTATTGAAAAACGAAGCAAATTACGAATTCACGATCATATATTTACCAGTCTGCTGGAACTACCGAGAGCGTAAAGAACATAAGAAAAATTTAAATATTGAAAATTATACCTATGCGCTGTCTGGAAATCCAGACGCATATTTCTTAAAACTTCCAAAACCAGGGATAGAAAGAGAAAGAAACTATCTGTCAGGATTGCTGATTTGATAAAACAGCATATCTCTGGAGAAAACTTTAATAATCAATGACTTTCTGATCAGACTTCTAATCCAGGAAAACGCACTAGATAAATCAGAAATGAGTTTTTTAAGTGCGTGTTGTCGAATGCGAATGATATAAAATAACTAGAAAAAAATTGAGTAACAAAATCACGATCTTGTTCTATCTAAAAATCAAAATAAGTAAATAAATAAATAGAACATTTACCGAATGAAAATAACTACATAAAAAAAAAAGATTGTCGGCCATTTTTATTCTTAACTAACAACTCATAGATTTCCACTATGTGGTTCATATACAGAACATAAAGAAAATTCCATACTCTAGTGTGGTAATCACAGAATACAAACCATTTCAGGATATCCGGAAATGGCTCTAAATTTTTTTCTTCTTCTTTTTCCTTCTTTTTTTTTTTTTTTTTTTTTTTTTTTTGAAAAAAGGAGGAAAAAAATAAATAAATAAGCCAGCCTCCAGGAAAGTGAAATATTTTTTCTCTCCACCGAAACATTATGATAAATCGTAAGACAAGAGAAAAAATTCCCAAGAGAAATTGTATAGGTAATAAAAGCAGAACTATTTCTTCCCCCAATAAATAATTCAATGCTGACCGCACCATTGGGAAAAATAGCAATCCGATAACCATTCCTTATAGGTCTAGCACATAATGTATTTCCAAAAAGTTACTGGATCCTTCTTTTTTTTTTCACTACAAGTGGTTTACTCCAATGGAATCGGAAACAGTTACTCGGGTTCCTGAATTCCAGAAATATCGAGTTAAAAGGAAGAAATTATAAAAGTGGCTGAACTTAGGGTTTAAAGATTTGTGTTTGTTGCTTCCATTGCTGGATGAAAGTAATATCGTTGAGAAAATTTGTACGGGTATGTGAAATGCGGCAGAATAAACTTTAATCTTCTGAGAAAGTATTGTTTTGTGTATTACGGTACATATTTTGTAAGAAAATTCTGGAATTCCTTAAAATAAATTCGATTCTTCTAGGAAAAAATAGTTGAAATTGAAAAATAAAATTCATGGAACGCATTATATTAAAGTTGTATAGAATTATTTTATAAAAGTTTCGATCTACTGTAAGATTTAGATATTATTCTTTAGTTTCAAGAAAATTTGCTAGCAAAAAGAATAATATTTTTATAAATAAGGTAATTTTAAGAGAGGTATAAGGTTAAGAGTCGTTATCCGTCCATCTTGCTGGACACATTTCATGGTACTGGATAACTATGTATTGTTTACTAATTATAACTATAAATATGTATTGCTCACTAACTGTAACTATAAATATATATTGTTTACTAACTATAATTATATATTGTATTAACTATAACTGTATATTGTTTACTAGCTATAACTACAATTATATGTTGTATAACCATAAACTTTAGATTGTATTGAGAAAATTCCTTATCATCCTTTACAAACTCTCCCGCCACTTTCTCTTTGAGAGTAGATTTCTGTAAAATTTGATCATAGTGGATATCTACTTAACAAAAGACACATGGTTGTCAAATTACATGTCAGTAGGTCTAATAGTTCAAAATGGAATTTTCTTTATCTATAACGTCCTCATTTCTGCCTTAAGGTATCCGACTACGTTCGGAACCGTGATGTTAAAAAAGCGCATAAATGGATAATTTTCATGATATTTAGTGTCACTTAGATTAGAATACATGTATAAAATTGCTTTAAGGACATTTTGACAAAAAAAATTTATTTAAATACAATATTTCGGCAAAGAATATTTTTTTTTCCAAATGTTCTCCTTTTATGAAAAATGCTTCTATTTTACTAATATTTTGTCTGTATATAGCTCAGACCTCTGTACAGAGGCTCAACTAGAATTTTTGAAATATATAACTTAGAAGTGGGTTTATCCATATTTTACGACAACAGAGGGGATCAACTTTAAGAAAAAAACGCCAATAATTATTTAAATTGGTGATAACTGAAAATAATGTAAATTTTTCAAAAATTTTAGTTGAGCCTCTGTAGAGAGGTCTGAGCTGTATACAGGCAAAAGATTATTATAATAGAAGGATTTTTCACAAAAGGAAAACATTTGGAAAAAAGATTATTCTAAGTTAATATTTTGCAAAAATATTCTATTTAAATAATTTTTTTTTCGACAAAATGTCCTTAAAACCATTTTATACATGTATCCTAATCTAAGTGACACTAAATATCATGGAAATTATCCATTTATGCGCTTTTTTAAAATCACGGTTCCGAACGTAGTAGGATACCTTAAAAGTCAATTTTCAAAAAACCCCATTATTTTGTCGATCTCTGCTCAACAAAAGAAACATGTTGCTATATTTTTAGTTTGCTGGCCTAATAGTCCCGTCAGTTTCGTAATGTGTGAGTGTGTGAAGCATATTTCTTTCATATATTGAGACATAGCCATTCTGTGATGACCATGTCTTACCGGATCCGCGTAAGCTAGAGGTGTGGGATTATCAAAATGATGAGACATAATTCTTAATATAACTTTTATTAAGAATAACTTATATTACTTAAAGACTAATTTTGACAATTATTAATTAAAGTGAGAGTCGAGCCCAAACTAAATCACGTATTTAAGTCAGATCACGCAATTAGATACTCTATCTCAATTATCCTAAATAATCCTGTTATCTAATTACTTATATCTAATATTACCTTTTCCTGTTCTGGTCCCTTGACCTAGAGAATATAATCTATAACTTTATATATGAAGATTCTTGATCCGTAATGCAGCTAATCCTTGACTGCTTATTCTTGGTCCGCAAGATTTCACACTAAGCTTTGTCACGCTATTGATCAGAATGATTCCACACTACAACTTCTGAGCCTGCTACGCTATGCTATCTATGCTATTGCTATCTCTAGGTTTGCCGCGCTATCCTTTTATAGTATATCTCATTTACATATTCGATCCGTTTCTCTTCTTGGTATTGGGTTGGAAAGGTTTTGCCATTAATCGTGGCCGTCAAAGAACATAGGAGTTATGTTAATCAGAAAGACGCGAGAGACGTCACAATATATATAACACACCCCTGATATCACCTTTGAAGTCGATTTCCCCCAAACCTGTTTTTAGCTTATCTCTACTGAGAAATAAGAGCATGTCTGCCAAAGTTCAAGTGTGTAGTGTAAGGCTAATAGTTTTGAAGATATCGCGATTGATGAGTTAGATTGTGAAAGAGTACTGTGTAGAGATAAATAAATAAATATTTGCTAAAATGAGCTACCAAGTGAATTCTGGAAAACTCTTTGAGGGTTCTTTTTCAAGTTTTTTTATTAACCCTTTACCTGAGGAATATAATTAAGGAAAATGTGATGAAAATTGAATTTTTTTTTCTTTTTAATTTTGTTTGTTATCATTGTTAAAAGTTTCAAATTAGACTATTTTTTTTCTTAAAAATTTTTTTAAGCGAAATTACTTCTATATTCAATATTTTCGCATATATTGTAAATGTTAATGAATTACAATAATTTTTGGTCAAATTATAGAAAAAAAATCTAATGACATAATTGTGAAGATAAATGTAATAAAGTAATACACAGCAATATTTATATCGACTTTCATGAATTCCATGTAACTAAAAATCCTTTGAATTTCATAAATCCCTTACAGTGTGGTGTATACAAACTGCTAAATTACAAAAAAAAAAAAAAAAAAAAAAAAAAAAAAAAAAAAAA
>BMAV01008366.1:70607-101113 GCA_019973955.1 Trichonephila inaurata madagascariensis | reverse complement strand
CAAAAAAAAAAAAAAAAAAAAAAAAAAAAAAAAAAAAAACGACGTTTAACTACCGAACATTTCACGTGGAAGTATGACCATGGTATTAGAAAAAGGTTAAATTATATTATGCGTTACACGCACTGAGTTTGAGCTTCATGGTATTAAAAAACCAATTTTCGTTAGCCCGAACTGAGCTCGGGCAATCCAAAATTGGCGCATTTGCGTTACCCGAACTGAGTTCGGGCGTCACAATCAAGGGGTTAAACTTAGGCTATCTTTTTTTTTTTTTTTTTTTAAATTTCGGTTACTGAAGGTAATTTTAAAATCAGCATTTCAGAATTTTAAATAGAATCTTGATCTTCATAAGACAGAATCTTGATAAGACATAATTTTTAAACGGTTAAATGCTTAAGATGCAAATCCTTAAAAATGTACTTGTATAGTAATCATTGTATAACAGAATCCGAAATCAAATTTAAAGAAAAAAAAGTCAAAGATGGGCAACCATAACCGTAAAATAATAGGACAACTGCAATTCAACACGTAGGGCAGTTTAATAAAATAAATTTTTCTTAAGATAAATGCTGCTTAAGAAGAACGCGATGGTAACCATTTATCAAAAATCTCATCACGTGTCATATTCGATCATTTTAATGCTCTTTCCTTCCTATTTCTTTCTCTTTTTGTTTAGAATTATAACTGTTCTTTTCACGAAGTTTAAGATTTATGACCTGAAGTATGAAGTTCAATGCGGTGAAATAAAAATCAATAAAATAAATGTACACATACACATATGTATATAATGATTTTTCTTAATATTTTAAAATATGTATTAACTATTACAATGTAGAAAAGTATGTATAAGTTTATGTAAAGTATTATATGATAAATGTTCCAAATTTATTCTGAACTAATTTGGACTCTCCATAATTTCTTAAGCATTATAAATTATAATGGTTAATAAAACATTTATGAAGTTAGAGGTGTGAATTCTTGTAGCTCTGTGGTATGCCAAATCAGCCTACTAATATGATACAGGGCGGCGTACAGTAGGAAACATTTTGAAAAAATTCGATTCCTGGGGAAAGGCATCCAAAGTAAGGGAATAGAGGTCAAAAGTACAATTTTACAGTTCTGTTATATAGTAACTATACCTCATTTAAACTTATTCAATTCCTACTCTTAGCTCACACTCTTTATAAATTTATTTATCTATTTATTTATCTTGGTGGAATTTTTAATCGTTCATAAAATATATTTTAAAGAGCTCAATTGAGCTGAAATTTTATATACATGATTATTCTGAATGACATTACAATAATTTAATTATAAATAATGAAAATTAATTGATTAAAACTAATTTTTTAAAGAATTACAAATTAGCCAAGTTGGCATCATTTTTGGCGACTTAGCGACCATTTGGCGTCTTGTGTCAAAACTTGAAAAGGCTTTTTTTCCCCTCATGTTTTAAAGCATTCAGTTGAACTAAAATTTTATACACAGGATTGTTTTGGATGACAATACGATACTTTAATGATAATTAATAAAATTTCAGGACCACTTAATGTTGTGATTCTGTTATATGTATATACATATTTATAATAAATGTAACTATTTAATAAAAAGGAGCTAAAATAAAATTTTTCTTTTTTGATCTAAGTAGAAATTGACTTATTTTTTTATATATTGCTTGTTTTTTATATAAAATCAAAATCAAAGATATAAGTATTCACTCAATATATTTAAATAAATAAAAATTATAATGTGAATCTTGTCCTGACCCTCTTTACTAAATATCGCAATGTCACTGGTCAAATTATGCCTCACTTGAAACTATTTATTAAGATAAAATAAACATAAAGTATATTTTGATTAAAAATGCTTCAGTAAGAATGGCTAGCATTTTTAACGAACTAACTAAACTTTTAGAAATTATTTGGTCTTTCTATGAATTTCCAAGATTAGATTTTGTGCATGTTACGTATTGAAAAATTGTTTATACAGTGTTAGAAACTTCTTTTGAGAAAGATACACATATTTAAGATGGGAAGAAGGTATTTCTCTTAGTTATACAAGGTTTCTAGTAATAAGAGATTTATTGTGGTTTCAATAACTAAATAAATGATTTTCCCAATATCTATCGTGAAATTGTAATATATTTCATTGCGAATTTAAAATTTTAAAAAAAATCCAGCCTTTTTAACATATAAAATTTTTTTTGTTATCTAAAGTAGGGTATTTAAGTCATTAATTCTTCCTCTGGAATTAAGTTGTATTTTTGTGTGTTCAGCATTCTGCACAATGTTGAGAAATGCAGATATATTAAATTCTAGATAAAAAAAAATAGGTTTCACTGAACTCGAATAAATGAATTACATGAGTATAAGTAAATAAATAAAACCTTCAGTTTGCTTAGTGTCTAGTAC
Organism: Trichonephila inaurata madagascariensis; assembly: GCA_019973955.1. NCBI lineage: Eukaryota > Metazoa > Arthropoda > Arachnida > Araneae > Nephilidae > Trichonephila > Trichonephila inaurata. The sequence goes on along the minus strand of BMAV01008366.1, from coordinate 98,705 downwards.
AAAAGATTGTGCGAATTCTGCAACTTTTTTAATGACATTGCACTTTTGCTGAAATAAAGGACCTTAAGAATTGGCTGCAAGATTTTGTCAAAGTGCCAAGGTGCTTAGCACATGGCTTTTCTAAATGGACATCTTTTAGTCTGGGATTTAAGAGATCATTCTGGAAAGATATATTATAGAGTAAAGCACGCATTTACTAAAATATTTACCATGATCTCCTTAAAGTTCTGGATCACTTTCCATTTATTAACTATTTTTTTGTTCAATATATTGTAGAATTAACTTTAAAACTTCATTAAAGCTTAAATTCTTAGTGAAAAGTATAAATAAACAACACTTAATATATCTTTAAAAATGTACGATTAGTAATTCTTATGAACTATATTAAAAATGTACATTATGAAATGTTTATCATAACTATAAGGCACAACAAATCAAGAAACTAATGTGATGATTAATATATTTAGAATAAACTGTTATATAAGCAGATGCAACAAACATGTAAACAAAGAAATCTTTACTTATAACATAAAAAAATAGATTATCGCAACCTGTTTTTAGAGAACACTAGTTTCAATTTGAATCTGTCTTCTAGCATTGCATTATGTACTAGAATATCTTATGAATCTCAATTGCAGGAGCTTAAACTGAGAACATGTCTTCGTACTGATGGGAGGCTCAATTTGCGACATATATGGTCCCCGTATCTTCGCATTTTTTACCGTTACTCTTGTTTACAGGATGTTTTCGCGTTCCTTAGGAAGGGTGCGTCTTGACCCCCTAGGGTCGTTAGACTCATAAAATAAATTTGTGTAACTTTCCGCTGTGGTGTTCACCCAATCAAAGAATTTGCAGCAATGGTATAAAAAAGTGCTGCCCCGGAATATTGGTGTGAAACCGTAGAGTTTATAATGGGCTGCACTCAAAATTCAGGATATTTTTGATGCTGACAAAGATGTACTATTGACACGGAAGATTCGAGACCCACATCGATGAATACGGGAGCCTCCTTTTCCTGTCCTCCTAACTCACAAATAAGTAGTTATTTTTCTCGTAACTTCTAGTAAAACGTGAAAATTAATTTAATGTTTAACTTCACATGTTAAGTCTTAGATTGTAGTATATGATTTATTTTTAATTGTTGTCATGATGCACGCTAAATTCAATTCTGGGATATTGTTAAAACTTTAAATGTCTAATGAGGCGTTGCATCAGTATTAAAATCAAGTACCTGGAAATTTTAAGACAAGATGTCTCGTACACTTTATATCATTGCACACACACAAACACCTCTTAAGGAATCATTAATATTTTTACATCAACAACTGAGATCAAAAGAGTTCAATGGCTGTTATGTAGCTATATATTATACTTTCTATCTCTCTCTCTCACACACACACGTGCGCACATACACACAAATGTAATTATTTAACGTAATATTTACACAAAATTCGAATATTGTATATTGTTGTCTGAAATGTGTGATTAAAAATCCGATATCTCAAAACACAAGTATCACTTTACTTCGCATTAAACCAGTGCTTCTCAGACTTTCAATATTTGGGACCTAATAACCAATCATAATTTTCATCGCATCCCCTCCAACAAATAAAAAAGCATTGAATTCAATAATGCTATACTTGGTGACGCTAAAGGTACAAAAAGACTACAACCTTCCAAGTGCCACCTGCATATAAATACGTCTCGCTCAGCCATAGCGTTATAGTTTGCATGGACGTATATATACATCTTTCTGAAGTACGTTCTGTGCACCGCTATCCATAAAATTATTCCCAAGGCTTTAGAATGCAATAAAAATACCTTGACAGTGTTTGCGAAGGATTTATCGTATCCGGCGTATAACGCGCACTTTTAACACAAAAAATCAAATCGGAATTTTAGGGTGCGTGTTATACGCCGGGTATAAAAATGAGAGCTTAAAAAATTAGCATAGGGAAAAAAAATTAGACGTCTACATATATCGAAATACTGTTTATTTCAAAGAAATGAGATTTCTTATGAACTTAAAGGGTTGTATTTCTAGAAGTATACTCTATCTCTCTTCTCTCTCTCTTCTCTCTTTTCAAGTCTTCAATAATACCTCTAATAAATGACTTCAAAACATATGTGCATTCCAAGTTTCTTCGAAAAAAGGGATGCGCGTTATACGGCGAATGTATCTAAAATTTTTAAAAAATGTAGCTGTAATGTGCGCGTTATACCACGGTGCATGTTACACGGCGGTGCGTGTTATACGCCAGATTTTACGGTACATTTTTTTTATTTGCTTTCGTTCCCCTCTCCCAATACATAACATACGCATGCCTACGTGGAAAACGGAGGCATTGGGGAGCGAATTGCGTAATTTTTAATCGGCAGTGAAGGGATTACTTACAAACTGTACAATTTATTAAAAGAGAGAGCGATAAGTGTAAATTTTTATATATAATTATATACGTGAAAATGTCAAGTGGTCACTGGTAATTATTAAATTTGTTCTTAACTTAGTATTGTTAAATTAATTATAAAATACATTGTGCAGTACTGAGACATTTATAAATGTATTATATAAATGTTAATATATATTTTATTTGTTTACTTTCAGTAAATTATTATTTTTTAAAAATAAACTTGTGGTTTCGACTTTTCAATATGCTCGCGCCCCCCTCGTAGTGTTATCACGCCCCCTGGGGGCACGCCACACAGTTTGACAAACGTTGCATTAAACTATTGAAACTATATTTATTTGGGTGCTTAAATAAAGAATTATTTTACAGCTTATACACTTGCCTTACTCATCGATTGGAACTTCATAATCTGAGACACTTTTTTTTTTTTTTTTTTTTAATATTTTTTACAAAAAAAACTAATATTTTCCTTCATTTGAACATATGACTAAATTTTTCTACTACATCATTCCTTGCTATTAACTAATATTGAATGTAGGAAAGGATACATTTCCCTACTTGGTTGTTTGGATTCTTGAGCAAAAATGATGCATAATTTTAAGGTGCCCATTTTTTTTTTTTTTACAATGAAAAAGAAGGCGAAAAATTTAAGAAAACATGACAACTTGAATATATGAAATGTTTTATTAATTCAAACAAAAATACGCTAATTAGGGTTACATTATTTTTAATTATTACCTTAAAAGAGTATTTTTTTCCAATTGAATTGTTTTTTTTTTTTTCTGTCAACATATCATTTTCTAATGTATCGGGAAGTTCGGGCAAAAAATATCTTTCATACTGAATTTTACGGTAAGCACTGTAGTTAAAATATTAACATTTAATTTTGATTTCTCACTAGTCAGCTCACAAAAATCATTTCTAACTGAAAAAAAAACTTTTTCAACGACTGCATTAGATCTAGGGCAGCCCAACATAAATTCCTCACAAGAACAGTTACATTTTCATGTGGAATGTGTTCATTTTTGAAATGTGGTTTAAGTAATTTCACTCATCTTTTACCAATTTCTCAGCATGTTGTCTAATTGTTTTATTAGAATTTAAATATACATTCAGTCTTTTTTCTATTTCAAACAGACAGTTGTCGTCGTTTTTAATATTAGGCATTTCTTTAAATGAAAACTCAACATAATTTTCCATATCTACCCAATTTATACTTGCGACAAAGTAAAACAAAAAAAACCCATTGAAAAGTGTTATTTTGTGTGATATTTGTTTCAGACCATTCTTCGACATTTTGGAAACCATGTTTGATTCATCTCTGAATACAGAGATTAACAGATCAGTTTTAAAATATTGAAAAGGAGGACAAAAAAAAGACACTTTTCAAGGAAGGACATAACCTAAAAAAGGAGGACTGTCCTCCCTAACGGAGGACAGTTGGTCACCTTAATAATTTCCCTATATTTCCTTTTGTTAAAATTCCCTAAATTATCGATGATTTTTCATTATCAATTACAGCTACATCATTACAATAATTATTGCATAAATGCAATGATTCAGAGAAATTTACTATTTATGAAATATACTAAGAAATTAAATTTCGATACCTTCATTTAAAAAAATAAGGTACAAGTTGTAAGACTTAACTTATCCACCATCCGAGATAAAGGAAAGGCATTCAAAGGGAAAAATAGATGGCACGGACAGCGCGAACATAAACAAGAAAATAATAGATAATACATAGTGTACTAGAGGATTTCTCCGTCACTTTTAAAGTTGTTGATGTAACGACGAGAGACATTTATGTTACAGTTAAGTTAAGATGAGTTATGAATGTGATAAAGTTTGAAGAACATTTATTTTCTAGCGAGAGAGAGGGGGACAATTTACTGGTGTTTTAGACCTTTTCTTTCAATTTAGTTTACTCTTACGTTAGTTTATGATTTATACTAAACTTTTTTTCAACTATCTTTTCATTATTGATAGTACTACTATTTTTATATATTTATTTATTTTGCATTCCTGAGCCTTTTGTTGACAGTGAACTGTAATATTAGGTTAATCCATTAATTTATGGAATAACAAAATATATATTTTAATTAATAAATAATTTACAAAAAAAAACAAAAAAAAAACATGCATGAATAAAATTTCTTAAGAGATGTAGGATAGCTATACTGGCTAGTCTCAGAAGATCCTTGATAACGCTCCAGTCATATTAGTACCTATAGAATTAACTTTATATTTATATGTATTTTTGTAAAATATTTAATAATTATATTAGTATAGTTTGAATGCTTGTGTTTTTGCTAATTCAATTACTTACAACAGGGGAAGGAGATCAAAGAGATGTTATTTTAACATCGTGCGTGAATTGATCATCTCCTTTAGGGATTTGGGGAAAGCTCTAATTTCATCGTTTCCCTGCGACAGCTCTATCTAGTTCAGTTTGTTTTCCCTCCTCTTTTCAGAGAGTAAGGTTGTTGTGTCGAAGTGTCGTGATCATGATAACCTTAAAAATAGAGCAGCGCGTTAATTTTCAATTACTCTTCAAATTTAACAAAAAACTTCATCTGAATGTTTCAATTAGTTAAAAGAAGAGTTTGGGGATAATTGTACGTACCATAGCAAAACTTGTAAATGGCACAATTGATTTTCAGAAGATCGGAAAGTTCTGGTGAACGTTCTGGTCGATTTGTGATTGAAAGAACCGCTCATGTCCATTATTTCTGTTCGTTATTGATGGCATCAGCAAGATTGAATAGGTACCTCAAAGTTAAACAATAAATTAGTAGTACTACATTGAGGTAGTGAGAAACCTTAGAGAAAGATTGAGGACGAAAAGGCCAGATCAACAGAGCAACAACACGCAGATTTGGCAACACGACAACACTGCACATTGCGCTCTCTGTAAAGCAATTTTTGGAGGACAAACGCATTACTGAGTTCAAAAGTCCACCGTACTCACCAGATCTGGTACCCTACGATTTCTACCCGTTTCTTAAAGAGAAAAATACGTTTGTGGCAGCTCATTTTCAGTCCGTAGAAGAGATTAAGACAAAAACGGCACACTTACTGAAGATGGTGACACCTAATGAGCCGAAGCACTGCTTTAAAAGGTGGAAAATTTGTATGCAGCTATGTAATTATAGGGAAAGGAAATATGTTGAAGGGAATTAAAATGTTTTTGTTCGTTGATTTTAATAAAGCTATATTTAGTTCGGTTGCTTAATTGTCACTCTACATATATTTCTATTATTGCAGAAAATCAACAGCGGCTATGTCGTATGATTATATGGCATGTAAAAGATCCCTAGGGGTGCTCTAGGTAAAATTAAATCCTAACACAGGTTCGCATCGTCAAAGCTCAGGTGCCTCCCTCTAGAGAGGAAACTAGACGTCAAAATTACCTGTGGCGATTGGCATCCGTCTACAGGGCGCCACACTAAAAAGAGATACCAGCTTTCGGTGATGTACTAGGTAGATTGATGAACTATGTTAATAACTATTCATAATCTGACATTAAAAATAGAAAAAAATATTATTATTTCAAGGTATTTAAGAATAATTTAAGATTTTCAGGTACACATGTTACTTCAAAAATGACTTAGTTAAGAAAACGTTAGATAAAATAAAGTCTGAGAAAATAATTAATTTAAACCAATGGAACAGAAGATTTTTTTTTTATTTTTCAAAAAAATCAATAATTGAAATTGGAAAGTAAAACACAAAATTCTCTTACTAATACGAAATGTTAATGATTTTTGGAATTAATCCTTTAATCTTTTTCATTATTAATAATTCTTCTTACATTTGAGTAAATATTCTTTTCCGCATCAAAAACGTCCATTGTTTTAAACCTCCTTTTCGGAAGTTTTGATGTTTGAGAGATCGTTAAGTGTTTCTTTTTTTTCTCCCCTTCAGATATTTTAATTAAAATGGCACAAAGTATAAACTTATTCTAGAAGAGATATTTTTTCTTGGAAAAAAGATGTCGTCAAATTTATTTAGATAACTGCTACCTGTTAAGAAATTAATTAATTAATACTGTGAAAAGAAAAATTCTCTAACTTTAAAACTGACAAATCGAAAGAAAGGCGTACACGAGAAAGATTTTTAAAAATTTTCCATCCCGAAAACTAGAAGAAACAAATATGAGTATAATTAATATCTTACTTTGAGTGTTGAGAATATAAATTGAGTTTTAAAATTAAATCTTTTTTTCATTTATCTTTTTAGAGGAAAAATATTCAGGACTTTGATGCACTGATAGTCGGCCTTCTGAGCTGAAAGAGTTTCTTTTAAAAACTGAGTGTATGCGTTTGAAGCCAGCTGAGTACTATTTTTTTTTCTTCCGAAAATGCACAATAATTTAAAATTGCTTGGAGATAACAAACAACTTTGGAAGTATGGTTGACGGAAGCTGTTATTATCTTTCTCATTAAAAAAATATTTCGGTGTTGTTGGAATAGAAAAATGAAAACTTGAATATATTAACATATGCGAATTTTTCTAAAACTACGATCTTACTTTAATTTTGTCGCTGATTAGAACGTTCTACTAAAAATTTAATGAGAAACTCATAAAAAATATCTTAAGATCAGGAAGTATAATTTTTAAAAAAATATTAATAAGGTAAAATTTTTGTTCTGAAAATTAAATTAGTTGATTTTAACATGTCGCGGTATACTTAACATAATTTCGTTAATTGAATTTTGTACAGCTGAAATTTTAAAAGAATGCATAACAGAAATTATGTTATTAAATCAAATATATATAATAAAAAAGTCACTCTGCTGTATTTATTTTAAATCCCTATTGTAAATCTCATCTCAAAAATTTGGTTCTAAGAAAATGTCTTATTCATTATTTCCACAATTTTTAGCCTCATATATCAAGATTAAAAAAACAAACAAAAAAAAAACGTATTATTTTTTAAATGAATTCGTATTGAATGAAATAAATAAAAACACATTATAGAAATTAACCCTTAACTTCGCAATTTTTTAAATTTCTATGAAAAAAAAAATTATATCAGCTAGTTTTCAAGTAATAATAAAAGGGAAAAACATGAAAAAAAATTAAGCAGTTTTAAATTGAATTTCAGTCATTTTTTTTTGTTTGTAACAAATGCAACATTGCGCAGATGTGCTGTAAATTACAAAACTATTTATTTTATGTGAGGATTTTATTATTCATCATAAAGTGCTTAAATTTCTTCTCTGGGAATTTATTTCGTCAATAAACAAGAGAAAGCGTAAAATATTAAGGAATTTTTTTTTATAGAAAAAACACAGTTCTTGAAGCATTAGAGATTTTTATACTTGTTGTGATTTCTGGAAAAAATGTACTTTCATCTAGTGACGAAATTAGCATGTATTTCGTTGCAGTAATCGTTTTCTTTCTCAGATAAGTGATTTGTATGTAATAAAAAAAATATTGAGTCTGTTAAATTAAAATATATCATATGTTGCAGAAATGCAACAGTGCGAAGTTAAGGTTTAAATAAGTGTTTTGCGCCTTACTGGAGTGATAGTGGGGGCGGGTCATGACGCCTGTGAAGACGCGATGCTTAGTGAGTGAATGAGTGAATAATAGATTACGTGTCACTATTCAGCTACTTGAGGACTTTTGGTGACGGGCCTCGTAAATTTGATCCAAGGTCAAGTGACGAAGAGACACCTGAGCATGCACGTCATTCTCCCAAATTTCACACTACATCAACGGGAGTAATTTTGAGCCTCGACATGTATAAAGTACATTAACCTCTTCTTCACAGCGGGTCTTCAGCAATACCAGGCTCGAATTTATGACACGCCGGTCACGAGTCCGTTCCTTGACCATTAGGGTTCCACAGCCTCGATGCAATGCTTAGAGGGGATGATGCACACACACATAAGATCTTTGAATATATTAATTCTTCATGCCGGCGTGTTGTGGCAGTTTGGAAGGTGGCAGCCTCATCAAGTGTCTGTACGTCACATGAACTCTGTTAAAAATTCCAACATCCAACATTCCTCATTTTGCTTTAAAATAAGGGTGGGCAAATAATGCCCCACAAACAGTTTTACTGCGGCCTGCTAAGATAGACAGAAAATCTACTTTGAATCGAGATTTCTTTCGCATGCGCGATCCAAGATTCGTCTTGAATTCTACAGAATTCAGAAAAAATAATTCATTTATTAAGGTATCAGACACGTTCGGAACCATGATTTTGCAAAAGAGTATAAATGGATAATATTTATGATATTTAGCGTCATTTAGATTAGAAAATGTATATAAAATTGTTTTAAGAATATTATTGCAATAAAAAAAATTATTTAAGTACAATATCTTGACAAAAAATGAACTTAAGAGTGACCCATTTTCAAAATATTCTCCTTTTGTGAAAAGTGCTTCTTTTATAATAATATTTTGCCTGTATATAGCCCAAACATCTGTGTATAGGCTCAACTAGAATTTTTGAAATATGTAACTTAGAAGTGGGTTTATCCATGTTTTACGACACAACAGAGGGGATAAATTTCAAGAAAAAAACGCCGATCATTATTTCAATGGGTTGTAACTCTGAAAATAATATGAATTTTTTCCAATTCATAGTTCAGACACTATGGAGAGGTGTTTACTTTTATATAAGCAAAATATTATTTTAGAAACATTTTTTATAAAAGAACATTTTGAAAAAAGGTTACACTAAGTTAATTTTTTGCCAAAATATTGTATTTAAATATTTTTTTTTTGTTAAAATGTCCTTAAAACAATTTATACATGCATTATAATCTAAGTGACACTAAATATCCCAAAAATTATCCATTTATGCGCTTTTTTAAAACCACGGTTCCGAACATAGTCCGATATCTTTAAAAAGTAAGATACCTGAAAGTACTTCTACACGGACATCATCTGCAGAGTTTGGAGGACTGGGCCAGAAGAAGATTTCAAGATTGTAAGAAATTTGAATTTAGATTCAATTTGTTACTTTATCCCGTTCCTGCTGATATAGATACAACACCTGATTAGCTCCCCACTTGAACTTATTGACTAGCAGTCAGATCAGTGTGAAGGAAATATTTTTTTATATGACATTAATTGGCTTTTATACATCTTTGTCAACTGAAAAAATGCCATGTATGAACAAAATTGCTGGGAATTATACTTTATATTTTAGTCTATATATATTTGTGAGCAAAGTTTTTCTTGCATGAAGATCAACAACAGTAAATATATATAGAAATTTTCTGACATAAGCTTACAGTCTAGGATGAGAATTTCTAAAAGCAATCTCACTCCTGACTTAAAAAAAATAAGAGATAAATGTGACAAGGTTCATTTGTCTTTTTAAACTAACTATAAAATGAAATGTGTTTGTATTATAGTTTTGAAAAAAATACGGAATTGGAGCACACTCAATAAACTGAATATAGCTACCATCATTTTATTTAACTTACATTTATTATAATAAACAAGAAATATATATCTAAAAAAAATTAAGTCAATTACTACTTAACATAACTCAACAAATAAAGAAAAATTTTATTTTAACTACTTTTTATTAAATAGTTACAATTAATAGAAATATATATATATATATATACATACGACATAATCACAACATTAAGGGGTAATTAGTTTTTATTAATTATCATTAAAGTATTGTATTGTCATCCAAAACAATAGTGTATATAAAATTTCAGTACAACTGAACCCTTTAAAACGTGAGAAAAAAAACCTTTTCACGTTTTGATACACAAGTCGCCAAAAATGAAGCCAAAGTGGCTGTATTTGTAATTCTTTAAATAATTAGTTTTAATCAATTATTTTTTATTAATTATAATTAAGTTTTTTGTATTGTCATTCAAAATAATCATGTATATAAAATTTCAGCTCAATTGAGCGCTTTAAAATGTATTTTTTTGACGATTGAAAATTCCACCAAGATAAATAAATAAATATAGAGAGAGTGTGAGTTAATAGTAGGAATTGAATGAAATCATTTCAAACAGGTGCGATAGTCCGATATCTTCCACTCACACAATGTGGTCGGCATACTAAAACAAATGACCTACACCTGCCTTAGCGTACGATGCTAATAAAAAATGAAACCACACTGATCGTTACTGGGAACCTTGAACTGTTAAAGGATGCATCATTTCTTTTTTTAAATGCTGCATGAGCCAAAGCAAAATTTACAAGTACCTCTTCAATTAATTTTGTTTTCTCTCTCTATAAAATATTTATAATTAAAATAATTCATCCCATTATTCATTTTCTTTGTGATGTACACTCGTACCCCTTTTCGGTGTCAAATGAATCCATACAAGTAAAATATAGACTGTATTCTACAATAACATGAGTTTTACCTATTAGTTTAAAATATCCTTTTATATCACACACACATTTTGTGGAATAACTTTTTTATGCTTTTAAATTACAAGAATGTTTTCTACATTAAATTTTAAATATATTTCCGTATATAATATTTATGAATTCATTTTGTAAATGTTGTTTATTGTTAACGACGGACTTATAATTTTAAACCCGGGTCAAATGAAGAGGACGAGACCTGTGCTAAAACCTCCCTCACCTTTGGGATGACATTGAACCTCGACATATCTAATGTACAACGACTTTCTCCACACGGTGGCTCCTTATTGGAATCCCGGCTCGGACCCGAGACACACCGGATACGAGTTCGTAACCATGACCACTAGGTTACAAAGGCCGCATAAAAATATTTTATCTCACCCATTATTTTCTCTCTCTTTGTAATTTTTACTTTTTTTAAGAGATAATTATATTTTGATCATATTATATTTACCAACATTTTTAAATTTTTGTAAGCTTTCAAAAATAATAATACATTTTATGGTGCTATACCATCATTACACAAACTCCTCTTTCTATAGCTACTAGTTAGTTTATTTCCTCATAGTTTGAATCTACAACAGATTATAATTATCTAACATTCAAGCTATTTAAAGGAATTCATTCATAAAACTTAGAATAGGAAAACATACTTTAAAGAACATAAAACATCTGTGGTGACTACATGTGGACATGAAACATGAATTGCGTGACTTTAAACATCACTATGAAGGGAAATATCTCAATTACCTTATCTCTTGCGATGCTTAATTTTTTTTTCCTATATTCAATTTTTGTAAAAGCGACTGTAAAATAATTTGCTCTTTTAAAAGTCGGTTTTTCGAAATAGTGTTAATTCTGGTATACTGTACTTGCTTTTTAATCACTGCTGCTTCGCAACACATCGTAAAATATTTTTAAAAAAGTTCATGGTGCTGCAATTTGGACATTTCGATTGTTTTCTTACCTTAAATACCTTTTCTATAATGTAGATGATATGATTATTTTAACCTATTGGAATTGTTAATATTTCTTTCATATTTTCATTCGCGTTATTGAACATGTACTACTGTGTAATTACTATGACGCGCGTGCGATGAATGAAAGAATATTTGTATATATGTATATATGTTACCGTTAAGGTGTTTAATTCAGTTATATCATAGAACAACTATAGGTATTTCATGAAATAACTAGACGTCAGTTAAAATGTATAATAGATGGAAATTGTCCCACTCTACTTAGTTATTCTATGAAATAACTAATGATAGAGTCCGTTAAAGTGGAAAATAAACAATTTCAAGGTTATTTTATAAATTAATTGATCATAAATATCTAAAACCTCTAAAAAAATACATTTTATCCCTATTAAGGATAATTAATTGAAAAATAATAAGAAGAAGCAGATGAATGTAATTTATAATTGGTCATATTGCTAACATTAGTTAGACCGAAAGGGAAAAATGTAGAAGCCGTTTTGCATCTGTTACTGCCACACACAATTAACTTTTCTACCCCTTGCTGGAGTAACCAATAACCACGTGGTACTTTTTTCTATGATGTTTTAGCACTTTTTAAAATTCCCACTATTAGTTCGCACACATCCCTATATATATTTATTTATTTTTCTATATGTATATATATCTTATTCATATTTTAAATCGTTAATAAAATACCTTTTATTTATCCACTCATGTACAAATATGTTTTTTTCAACGTGTAGTGAATGACACTTGATTTTAATACAGTTTTTTCAAATATTATTTAATTAATTAATTAATAAATAGTAACATAAAAAATAATACTCCAACAACATATATAAAAGGAAAATTGTGTACCTATAGCACAATGGAAAACGCGTTGTCTTCAAATCCAAAGGTCGTGAGTTCCAATCCTACCTGGGACGGCCTAATTTCTGAGAATGGGGATATTTTTTACTTTACTGCTTTATTGGAATAATTAAATTTAATTATTGAATAAATAGTAAAACAAAAATAATCGTCCAACACCCTATATAGAAAGGAAAATGGAAAGTTGCAAGAAAAATAGCTTTCTATTCTGCCACTTAATATTGTGATTCTGTCATACGTATGTAGATATTTGTATTAATCGAAATTACTTAATAAAAGAAAGTAAAGTAAAATTTTTCTTCGGTAACCAAAGTAGGAATTGACTTATTTTTTTTATATTACTTATTTCTTATTTTTCTTCTTATTTTTATATTTTCCTTTGTCCCACGCTTATGTAATAAAGATTCAAGTCTCTTTCACATTAAATCTTCCTTATTTACAGGTTGGTGTCCCTTTCCTGCAGAAATCCGGCATCATCAGAAAGACCGTGGGTATCTTTGTGGTTAGAGCATCGGGCTCCAGACCGGAAGGCCTGGGTTCGATGCCCGATGCCACCAAATACCCTCCGAGTACATACGGTGTACGTGCTCGTTAAATAAGTGGGTCCGCATGTCTTGTGGGCTGAATCATGAGTGCAGAGGACTGGAGAATATTTCCCTCCCCTCCAGTCCCATACCTAAATTGTGGAGGTGGAGATAGGTGGTGTCGCTATCTATCGTTCCTTCTGGAATTTCGTCGAGGTAATTCGTACTGTCACCTGTATGGTGATCAAGGCCTAGGCCAACGAAAGACGTACTTCTAGACCCTTGCCACGATGAATTTCGTGGGCTTCGTTCTGACTACGTCAGACAGGTGGCATTAGACACAACAAAAACAACAATCATTGCTTGAAAACAGGTTGCAAAAATGTTTGTTGATAATCCAAAATGTAAGATGTGAGCATAAATACACCGTCTTAATTCTACGCTTAAAAGTAACGGAATGAAGGGTACACACACAAACGTCATTGCAAACCAGCAACAAGTGGTTTAAAATTGACTAAAAGAAGCTAGAATCGGCTCAAAGAACTTTCGATTACTGTATTTTATACTTTAACGATCAAGTAATCTTTATTCTCTTAAATAGCTAGTTAATCATAGAATTCAATACTTTTATTAACGTGTCCAGTTATTTCATGTAATAACTATTTATCCTACGAAATAATGGATTTCACACTTTAACGGCAACTTATATACTGAAGAAATCTTATAACGTGAAATGTGGAAATGTCAAAGACAATTTATATGATATAATCTAACATTTGTTCATAATAAAATTGAAAAAGTGATAAACTTTGAAATGGATTGAGAGCTCAATTTGCAATTCATCTTGTGAAACTAAGCTAGTAGGATGATAAAATAATTCAAGAAATTAAATAATTCTACGAAACTTGACACATAGTACATATTTAAACATTAAATATTTAAAAGGAAATGAAAAAAGTATAAAACAGAACATATAACCCTTCAAACAATGAAAGATGACCCAAGTGGTCAGTCTGATGAAATAAATAATGCACACACACACACACACATATATATATATATATATATGGGTACTAATTTGATAACGGAGGTAATAGCGCCAAGTTGTTGTTATGTTTGCCAAGATGAGCGATAACATTACAATATGGTTACCTTAATATTTTTATCGTCTATCGATGTGGTCGCCATGGGGATAAGGTAGTTAGAAATAACTTTTATTGGTTTTTCCAGCTGTAACCCTATTAATTTCAGAGATGATTTAAAAAAAAAAAATATTTCTAATTTCTATAAAAACTTAACTATTTTCAGTATAATTTTTATATTGTTTGCGTCTTCTGTTTAATTCTCTGCTATTTTCGAATATGGATATTGCTTAAATGAGTGAGTACTAGAATATTTTTTTTCTTAGAAGAACGTGTTGTGCCTTTAATTATTGCTATAAATAATTTATTTTCGTTTCATTTTACGTCTTAAAAATGTTTTTTTTTTATTTGACGTTCTTTATCCGTTGAAATTCGTTAAAGGAACTTGCAGTGCAAGTTTCATATTGCAAGCTTTCACTATTTTGTAATTAGAATTCTTAATTAATTTTAACATATATTATGTAATTATTTTTTTCATAATGTAATACAAAAATGGAATTATTGCTATGAGTAATAATCATATAATATTCGTTATTTATAATTGTTTCTTTTAATTTATTTATAAATATTATCTCATATTTTGTTATTTATTTGTAATTATATTATTCTTATTTATTTATAATTATTATTGTTATTTATTTATAACTATTTTTGTTGTTTATTTATTGCTATTCTTATGTTACTTATTTATAATTAGTATGTAATACGAGTAATCGCATGCATTATTTTTATTTTTTTACAATTTGACGATTATTCTTTTTTATAATTACTATTGGATTATATTATATGATTATTATTTATAACTGTTATTACATCGTACTATATGAACATTATATATAATTACGATAAAATAATGTCATAAGATTATTATAGGCTGCTTATAATACCATAATTAGTACATGTTATTTTTTATTACATAATATTGATCTAGGTTATTCTCAATCTCTTCCTCTATCCTTTATTTGAAATATATTTCAATGTATTTCAAAACAATCCTTTAAAATTATTGTGTATCATTAAATTACCGCTCGGCCGCCATATTGGATTCCAATCCAGCAAAGAACAGCACTTGGCGCTATTAACACCGATATCAAATTAGTTCCTACATATATGTGTGTGCGTGCGCTTGTACATAAATATAATGTATTGATGCGTTAATAGTGTTTCATAATATATTGTTTACAGAAAAGGTATGTACAGTCATTAAAAATTTTAAAAAATAATAAATTAATCCTTTATTACTGATAATCTATACACCTGCACTACCTCATTATATTTCAAAAGAAAATTTCTTACTCAAACTCTCTCTCCATTCTTTATTATCTCTTAGAAATAATGATCCTGCAACTAAGGCTTTTGACAAAGATATCGTAGTATATATCTTCGATAAAATAAAATTTAATGACCACACAAATTGTAATAAAAACATGTATTAAAGAGGGTCACGGAAACCAACAACAATAATATAAAAATTGAAGTTTCTATTTATTGAAAAATAGTTTTGAATAATTCGAATCATCCCTACAATTTACTTTCAGCCAGAAGCGACTTGAATACAAATTTAGCCGAAGCAATTTTCATATGAAGTCATTAATCTAAAGCAATCTCGAGACAAGAGCATGCCGACTGTCCAATAATGAGAATGCATTTACTGAAAACTTGTCCTCCTTGTGCTACTAATGAGATTATTGGAAAACTTGTCCTTTTACATACACACACACACACATATATATATATATATATATGATGCGATATTTTGTGTACTTTCCAGATCATAATCGCTACTTTATGCTGCTAGTTTTCTTTATATAAATGGAACACTGTAATATTTGATGCATTTCATCATAAGAACTTTATATCTAATACACCATTAGCAAATCGGAAGACATAAGATATTCTTCAAAATTTCCTTCCCTTCTGTTATTAGGTATATCTTCAGATTTAATACGAATTGTTATAAATTTAAAATAAGCCTTTTTGAACAAAAGGAAACATGTCATTAAATATTTATTTCAACTTATCCTTTTTTGAGTATTTCATCCGAATTTTTCTCGAAGAAAAACTGTATAACAGGGGTGGCGAACCTTTATGGATCAACGTGCCAATTTTCCTTAATAAAATAATAAAACTAAATACTAACAACTCAAAACTCTTTAATTATTACGAAAAAAATACATTTTCCACTGTATAGTTTAAAATGTTTTAGTTATACGTGTAATGCAAATTAAAGTAACATCAGTGTGACTTCTGTTGCTGCAGATTGGATTTCAAATAATTTATATTAGGATTTTAGAGTGTTACTTTTAGCAGAATGCATGCTTAATTGGAGTCATCTAACAAATGATTTCCAAGCAATTAATTAATTTTGCTGCGGTTCACTTTTTTGACAAGAGGGTTTGTGATTTGTTTCAAAATGATGTTTTACAGATACCACTGCATAACACTGTTCCAAGACATGAAAAATGCACCACTTTGTCACCTTTACTAATAATGTCATATTTCCAGATTCACCAAGTCTGAAACTCTCTGTTACACTTACTATCTTGCCCTTTTTGTTCTTTTGCTGAACTATAGCCATATTATATAACAGTTAAAAATCGTAATTATAACACAAAAACTTTAAAATACAGTTGTGTCAACGAAATTGACAGTACTATGCGTAGACAAATTTTGCATTATAAGCAACTGTAGTCCAAAACCTAAGACAGGACAATTACACCGCCACCCTACGACCGACCACTCGCGTTTGTTTGTAATACTTCACAGGGAACTTTGTTATTTTGAAATAAAATACAATCCGTTTTGATCACTGATGTGCCCAAAATATTGTGTCACGTGCCATTGATGGCACGCGTGCCACTGTTTCGCCATCCATGATGTATAACCTGCTTACATAATGCCTTTTTGGCTTTTAAGTTTAAACCATCAAGAATTTTAAGCTATTACTTTTGAAGATTTGATAATTGCAATATTAATTTTATTGTTATACAGTAATAATTTAATTAAAGTAATCATTTTTGGTAAATATTAATATGAAATATGTTTCAAAAAGTAATAAATTATGACACATTTTTGCTTAAGGGAATAATCTTGGGTTTGAAACTTATTTTGGATTTAACCACGACTGAGTTCATCCGAAAGTAAAAATTTGGATTGTCAAATATTTTTCATTGATTTTTATACCAATGTTTAGTCCTGATATATTACAATAATTACAATTATAGAAAAAGAATCTTATGGGAATAGCATTGCTTCAACATGGATCATGTTCACTGAAAAAAAAATAAAAATTGTAATCATTATTTATCTACAATTTGGATTTATAATAACTATTTAATTTTTTGTAATCGGGCCTAAATTCAAATTGCAAATTTGATGCTTTAAAACATAGGGACGGGCAAAACTTTTAAGGGGACGGGGTACTTCTAATTTTTTTCCAGGTGTTGCGATTCACCTAGAGATGTAGATATGGTGAAATAAGAAAAAAGTCTACAATATTTATTATAACTGAATAATGAATACGGAATATTAATTTACCTACATTAAAATAAAAACAACTTACACTCTTAAGACCACTTTTAAATCAAAACGTGGGATTTAAACATAGTAAAAATATCCCCAAATATAATAATATCAAATGATTTTTTTGGTACGAAAAAATTCAAAATACATTAAAAAAGTAAAACTAATTCATCTAAAGTTAGTGGCCATAGTTATAGTCAGTAGATGACTTAGTGTGCATAATGTCAGAAAATCTTGAATACTTCGGTATATAATTACTAACTCTGCCATTGTAATTATATTTATATTATATTTGATATGAGTAAAAAATTATTTCATTTGCTTTTAAATTTATAGGTTCTGTAGTATATTATTCTCATTCAAAAAATTCTACCATTAACAGAAAACTGATTATTAAAATATTATTTTTCTTAAACTGCAGTAGCCTTTTTTAACTGTAAATATTGTGCAAAAACAATTAATTATTTGCTTTAATTTTTCTTTTCTTTAATTCCACAAACACAATTGAAGAAAAATGATTAATAAGTAGTTTAACTGAAGAACACAAAGAAAAGCTCATTCATTATAATACATAATTAATGTTCTTCTACAAGAAAACTAATACCTTTTTTAAAATTTTAGTTGTAATATAAACATACGTATTTCTTAAACATTTATAAATAAAACAAGTTTTTAATCATCTTAATCAGATTATAAAAGCCTATTTCTGCATAAAATCTAATATTTCATTATCGCAATTAATGTATTCACTCTTAAAGGTTACTAAAATTAATGATGCCAAAGTCTTGAAAAATGATTCTATTTATAATGCAACTGCGTATAAAGTCGCAGGAAACTAAAGCTCCTTGATATTAATTAAATTAATTAATCAGTTTAAATGAGCTAAATAATTCTGTTATACGGTTATCTTGACAGTTTTTCTCTAATCCAACAGATGATTAATTAAGAACAGCTGGCAGCATTTAAAGTATGTATTGCAATGCATTCCAAAATTTCAACTTTTGCATAATTTTAGAGGAGTAACGGATAAAACTGTCATAGATATATGCATTTTAAATTTCTCCTTTCCTATTCATTGAAATATGTTGTTATATAAATGCAGCAGAAGTTTGTAGATATAACCATTTTGAAATTGAAACGTTGTTTGCTTAAGCAAACATCACAGTAATCTTCAAAACTGAATGTTACACAGTCAAAGTTTATTTAACGTTTAATATGAACAATCTGACCTTTCTAATAAAATAGACTTATCATTAATGTAGAAAACTTAAATTGATATATTTGTTGCAATTCATTCAAGATATAACATTTACGGAACGAGATAAAAACAAGAGTTAAGTAAAAATATATGTATGAAAAAGTGCTAAATTACTTTTGTATAATTTGGAATAGAATTTTTCGACCCATTCAGGTTCAAACAAATGTGAATCATTTTTCGAATTAATTCTAAAAAGTAATGGCTTACAATCCCTACACAGAGGGAAGACATTAGTTCGTTAGTTAAAATTCAAAGTAGGCCCCTTGCGTTTTCACACATTTAGCCCAGCATACTTTTCAATGCCGAAAACACTGCTAAAACTCTAAAAGGCTTCTTTCGGAGTGGTGTTTAACTTTACCATCGGGTTCTCTTTTATCTGATCTCTACTCTGAAAATGGAATCCTTTCAGTGACATGAAAATGTCCTGAAACAGCAAGGAGTTGAAACGAGCCCAGTTCAACTTTAAAAGCACCCAGTGGGCCTTGTGCTACTGCAAGACAGCATTCCTTCTGTTTTACCAACCAAAGCTTTGGAACGAATTTCGCAGTCACTCTGCACACAATCACACAAAAATGCATGTAGAAAATCTATATCAAGTATGGCCAAGGCGTCGACCGCGAAGACATTTTAGGTATTCCGCGCGACCATCCCGATAATGACCTCGGATATTAACAATTTAATTTATGACTTATGACATAGAATTAATGAATTATTTAAAATAAACATTTACTACAGTTTATGCTTTAAAACCTAAAACAAACTGTGCAAAGTAATACAGTGAATTTGTCGTTTTACAGTGGAGAATTAAATAGAAACAACTTGACAAAGTGGGATGCTTAGATTATATCCAGTAGCCGCCCCGATGACAGCGGCTAGTCGACTAGTCTATCCATCCACCCGCCCGTTTAGTTTCAGTTCTCAGTTAATCGTCTTACGTTGCAGGTCGCTCGCTTCTTACCGCACTGATACGATAATTTGTTGTTTCAACAACCCGTCCAAAATGACTCAGCCAGGTACCAGTGCTAAGAAAAGTAAAACATACCATTACCACAATGAGTGGGAAGATGATTTCTTTTTTGTTATGGTGAAGGAGAAATGTGTTTGTGTTTCATATGTAATTCAAGTGTGGCACTACCAAAAAAAGCAAACGTCCAAAGACATTTTAAAACCATGCACTTAAAATACGCTACGGACTTTCCAATCGGCAGTGAACTTCGAAAAGTTAAAGTGCATGAATTAAAGTCGATTTTACATTTACAGTAATCTTTATATATATTTACGAGACCAGACACCAAAGCTAAAGCAGTAACATTGACGTTGTTTAAAATTACAGATGTTTTAATAAAGCGAAAAAAAAAACCCATTCGAAGATGGAGAATTGATAAAATAAGCTTTCTGTAAAGCGGGAGAAGTGCTTTTCCACGATTTTAAAAACAAATATGAAATAATATCGACAATAAATAATATTTCTTATTCGCGTAACACTGTGATGCGACGGACTGACGCTATGATAATTTGGAGGATTTATTAAATGACGATTTAAAAACTTGTAAGTCCCTATCACTTCAATTTGATGAATCCACGGATATTTGTGACATTGCACAGTTATGCATTTTTGAGAAAATGGTTTTCGAAGATATCACTTCAAAAGAAGAGTTATTAACTGTAATTATATTGAAAAGACAAACGATCTACAATTCATTTAAAAACTTTATTGATAAGACAGGATTTCTAATATATAAATTGGTCTCTATTACAACAGATGGAGCTCCAGCAATGGTCGGGAATCGAATTGGTTTTATTGCCTTGTGAAATGAAGATGAGGAAATTCCCAGTTTTACCAGCTATCATTGCACTATCCATCAACAGGTATTGTGTTCAAAAATACTAAAGTCTAATGATATAATGCAAATTGCTTTTCGTCAATTAAAATCGTCAATTCAATTCGTTCAAGAAGTCTTCAGAGACGACAATTTCGGGCGCTTTTGGAAGAAACTAATTCAGAGAGTACGGAGATCTCTTATTGCACACAGATGTGAGGTGGCTAAGCCGTGGTGCTTTTTAAAAAATATTTCGTATTCTGTTACCAGAAATGAAAAATTTTCTACAAATGAAAGAAGAGCTCATTACTGAATTGGAAGATGAGAAATGCCTCATGAAACTAGCTTTTCTCTATGATATTACTCTGAAAAACTTAACGACTTAAACCTAAATCTAAAAGGAAAGAATAGATGTTTAACAGACATGTGATGAGCGTGATTAAAACTTTTAAAGAAACGATAAAAAGGTTTGTGCGTCTCAATTAAGTAAACATGAATTCAGAAAGTTCAAAAACATGGAGGAAGAGTACATCCATATATAATCCAAACTGAAACTTCGAAGATTTCATCGAACACTTAGAAGTTTTGTTTGAAGAATTTGAAGAAGATTCGCTAACATAATAAGGTTGGAAGAAATACTCAATTTTATGATATTTCCATTTAATGAAAATGTCAACATTGATGGAATATCTGAAAAAATAGGACATTTAATAGGTACCACATCAGTCACGGCCGAAGAAGAAATTATGAAATTAAGATGCGACATATTTCTTAAATCCAGAGCATCTAGCGATACTGATTTTTGGAAATTAATTTCTGAGGAAACGTTTCCAAATATTTACAAATTGGTTTTGTATTTGAAATCATACTTTACATCGACGTATCTTTGCGAATCAGCTTTTTCAACCATGAACGCCATAAAAACCAAACATCGGTCGCTTTTAACAGATGAACATTTAATTTCGCGTTTACGCATTGCAATAAGCTCGTACCAGCAACAATATGATAAACTTGTCGCAGATATACAGTGCCAAATTTCAACTAAACGAAGTGAATAGGATGGTCAATTTTTGATATATGAATATTTTGATTATTATCGTCAGTAAATTTTTATTTTGTAAATATTAATATTAAGTGTTTATAGGAAAATTAGATAATTTACCATTTTTTCTTGTTACCGAAAATAAATCTATAAACAAGTGCGTTACGTTTATTTAGCTCTACCATTGGTAGACCGCCTTCGATTTTTTAAATGTTGAGTAGACCACGGATCCCATAAGTTTGGCCACCCCTGATCTATACTGATCTCACTTTATTCAGTAGTCTCTCTTACAGCCAAACGACAATCTTTCACAATCAGAGGTTCCACTATTTAACAATAACTGCATTTCGAGTGGTTTCTGGCCTCCCAGAAAGCTGAACACTCTTCAATTGACATGTGGCCACTTCCGAATAGGTTAAAAAACTTCTTAATTTGTGTGAACCCATAGCATCGTCTCCAAACACTTGCTGAATTTTGCGAATTGTGGATTTTGACAGAATGTGATGCAGTACATCTGCTCAAGTCATTCAGTCATCTTTAGAGCAGCGTTTCTCAAACTGTGGGGCGCGCTCCCCTTGGGGGGCGCGATAACTCTACAAGGGGGGCGGGAGCATATTGAAAAGTCGAAAACAAAAGATTATTTAAAAAATTATTAATTTACTGAAAGTAAACTAACAAAATACTTTCTGATATAATAAAATATATAATACACTTATAAATGTATCAGTACTGTACAATGTATATTTTAGTATTAATTTAACAATACTAAGTTAAGAACAAGTTTGATAATTATCAGTCACCGCATGTGGGCTTGTATTAACACTTATCTTGATAATTTTTGTACGGTTTATAAATAATTCCTTAACTGCCGATTAAAAGTTACGCGATTCGCTCTCCACCGTTTACCACGTAGACGAGCGTATTTTGATGTTTTTTTGAAGATGAGAAAAGAAATAAAAAAAGCAAACCCTCTGAAATAAATAAATTATTCGCAAAAACATTATGAAGGTTCTTTTACAGCATTCCAAAGTCGTAGAAATTATTTTATGAATAGCACTGCACAGAAGTGATCGTACTTCGGAAAGACGTGTATATACGCCCAGAAAATTAATGCTTTGGCTGAGTGAGACGTTTTTATACGTTGGTGGCGCATAAGAAGTTGAAGTCGAATTGTAGCTTTAGTGTCAAAGTAGAGTATTATTGAATTCAATACATTGTTATTGTATGGGAGGGGGGCGCGATGAAAAAGATCATTGAATGGTGGGTCGCGTATATTGAAAGTTTGAGAAGCACTGCTTTAGAGAAATAAAAATCCGACGAACACGTATAAAATCACCTCATTTGCCTGCCTACTCTAAAGGATTAGTACACTGGAACAAAGGGGAAAAATTCAAGCATGCTCACTTAGCTGTCAAACACTTCTGTGCAAAACGGCGCCGCTTTAGAATCTCTTCTCTGCGTGGATCAAAGGTGGATACTTTTTGAACATACCTTGTAATCAGAATTATTTTGCGTTATTGCCTGAGGTGATTTCTGAAAAATACTGTTTTTTTCTTGAAACGCTGCTTCGGTCAGACGTTATATTGTCTATAAATCATAAAAGTTAGAAATAAAATTCTAATTCAGTTAATGGAATTTGAGAATAGAAATCTGAGTAACAAAACTATGTATCCAATTGTTTATGCAACAACCAACACCGTTTTCAATCAGCACTGTTTTTATAAATGTTTAAAGTTAATTTATTTTATAATATATATGAACATGTTTTGTAAAAAAAATGATTACCGTGTGATCGTATATTTTGTATAAAAATAACATTCATAAACATTGCAGTAGATATTCATAAATAATATTTTTTTCTTCTAATGGAACAGTGGATTGGTAATTACCAATGCAGTCGTAGTACATTTCCCGGAAGTTGTTATCAATTTTTAGTGTGGACCATTTTGGTGGATAACAATTGCCTCAATAAAATTTTGACGTCCGGTTTCCTCCCCAGAGGGAGACACCTGATCTCTGAAAATGTGACACTGCGCTGGGAATTTAATTTTTCCAAGAGAACCCAAGCCAAACAGGAACTCAAGGTATATTTAACAGGCCATAACATGCCACATGCAAAATCAGTTACTCTACTCAGCTGGCTGATGTATAACATAAATATATGAGTCTTAAATTCAACTCATCTCCATTCGTCAAATGAAATTATTTTTTGGCTCCATCTGTTGCAAACATAAAACATTTTCATTTCTGAGTCCTGTATACTTTTAATTTTTCGTGTGCCTCTCAGAATCTAATAGATAAAATTTAGCGGTAGAAACCATCTCCGAAACGCTTAAAGAATTTAAATGTATTGTTCACTATGTTAATTCGTTGTTTGTTTGTTTTTTAATTTTATTTTCAGGGTAGGTTTATGCAGTGAGGCTTTCAGCTATGATCATCTCCGCTTGGAGGTCGATAAAGTCGATCTCAAATTCTAAAATCAGCTATTTAAAAATTATTTGAAATAGAATAAAAAACTTTGGATATTAAGAACAACTACCGAACATATACGAATTTCATTCAGAGAGTACGTTTATTCGTCAAAACTTTACCCAGAACTCAAAACCCGTTCATAAGCCGAATTAAAAAAAAATAATAATAACCTGTAATTTTCAATCATGTTGGTCTGAGTGCGAAAATGTTGTTAAAGGCATGAAATATTTTCCAATCAAATTTCTGTAAATTGAACCGCCAGACGCAGAATGACGACACTTCTATTTCTGGTAGCCCCCTGTCTGAAACTAATACATTTTTTTCCATTAATTTATTATCTTACACATGTTCTATATTAGTAATAACTTTTTCTCCTTTTTTTATTGTTTTTAAAATGAGTGGGAAGAAAGATTCGTATACGTCCCGCGCTATTGTCAATCTATATTTTATGCCTTGGGGAAAAACTCGCAGCCTGATTATCACACATGACTTTAGATCTCCCAAAACTTAAATGTGAACTATTGGAAACCTAGGATTCTCAGACGCTTACTTTAAAGGATTGATGCAACTTTTTTGTATTATTTTAGTACAAAAGTTCCATTCAAAATATACAAAACCTGAAAGGTTTAAAATCGCTTGCGCATGGCTAACGTAAAAAGTTTCAAACACATGGATAAAAAAAAAAAAACGTTTTTCTTAAATTGTGCTTTTTTTATTTTCATGGTTATTTAATCCGTATATAGACCAACACCCTTACTTTATTTTTTTAAAGATTACGTGCGTGTATTAGTGTGAAAACGCGTAAAAGTTAACTTCTTTGGATTATATGTATTGAATTATATAATTAAGTTATCAAAGGCTTGTGGTTAATTTTGAATTCTTCATGAGCAAGTCGATGACGGTAAAAATCGCTGTAATTTGACAGAGTAGCATCTCACCTTCCTTCAGCATATGATACTTGATGTTGTAGTTCTTGAACTAGTTCGGACTCAACGACATTTCTTGTACGACGTCTGTACTCTCTCTTATGCTCAGCTGATGTTTTTTTAGGTGTCACGTTGATATCGTGAGAAGGTAATCCGACAAGTTCATGCGAACTATTTAAATTGTCACAGAGGTATTGTTATCATGTTGTTGTTACTAATGCCACCTGATCGAGGCATATGAAATTCATCATGAAAAAAGGCTGACGACTGTCGTTAGCCGTAGCTTTGAGAACCATCAAGTGACAGTGCGATTTGGCTCAATTCCACCTCAATTTAGATGAAGAACACTCTGGGGGTAGTCAGAGGCCTCCCACCTCTCTTCCCCTTCTGCCAACCTCACAAGAGGACTTGCGGCTCGACGGCTATTTAGAGTACCCCCATGTCGTGCAGGCACTATACATTTACAAACATTCATGTCTTCTCCGGGATTCAAACCCAGTCCCTACGGCACAGCAGTCAGCGTCGCTAATCACTATACCGGATGGGCGACATTATTCACAAATATCGAAGTTGTTTGACACCAGATATAGTTCCCAAAATATTGAAATCAAACATTTATATAAAACATTTGCCATCAGACACTAATACAAGAGCAAAAAAAAAAAAAAAAAAAAAAACTTGTTTTTCAGATTATACATGAATACAAGTTTCAGATATTTCATTAAATAAAAAGCAAACTATTTTTCTAGATGTATTGTTTATTTTAGAAATATGACAATATTTTGTATGTTAAAATGAATAACATATATTCTTTCTTACTCTCAGAATTCTTTTATGCATGCACTTTCAAACGATTTACTAAGTTCTTTTGCG
Source organism: Trichonephila inaurata madagascariensis (assembly GCA_019973955.1). Lineage (NCBI taxonomy): Eukaryota > Metazoa > Arthropoda > Arachnida > Araneae > Nephilidae > Trichonephila > Trichonephila inaurata. The sequence continues at coordinate 72,501 of BMAV01008366.1, read as the reverse complement.
ACTGTTATTGATAGTTTCAATGAATTATTAATGGGACTAGAGTAGTTTTCCAATAATAGTTTATGTACATAAGAAGAAAAAAAATCTAAATAATACAGCATGGTAAATTATTACCTATACTGAATGAATAAATTCTTTGATTACATTTATCGATTAGTGTAATGTATTGAACAAGCTGAATAATAGAAGCCCTCTATTCAGGATTTTAAGAATGAGATCAAAGGAGATAAGAGAAATTCCATAAACTTCCCCTTTTGAAATAGAAATTCTATTAATGCAACTCGTCATTCTTGACTTACAATCACAATACTGACTTCTCAAGAAGATAATTATTCAGGACTGAGTTCACTTTTCGCTATGCTTTATTACATAGGATCTATATATCGGTGTTTATGACAAAAGTTAAAACTGTACACTATATACGAAGGAATATTAAAGATTGTTGAAAAGTGAAGGGGCTAAAGATTCTTCGCTACCGATTTCATTTCTTTGGATTTTAATACAGTAATACCATGAACTAACGCGTTGGATGGGACTGAATGATAACCACTAAGTTGTGGTATAATTTCGTATATAAATGCATATAATTTATTTTTAGTTGGGGCTGGTGTCGAAAGAAAACAATAATTTAAGCGAAAAAAAAAAAAACCGTTTAAAACCCTTTCAGGGCCCGCGGGAGGAGAAAGAAGCGCTTCCCCAGGCCCGTACGTTCAGAGAGGATACGCACGCAAGGAACCGGGAGAATTTCCGTGCTAAGCCTATATATATATATATATATATAATTTCCTTTAAAAATTCATATAAAGTTTTAAATGACATCAAATACGCTGAAACTTACAATTTATTATCATTGGTAATATTTAAAAATGGATTACAAAATTGTTCGCTATATTTAAAAAAACAATTGCGAATTTTAAAGAAAATGTTTTCACTTTAATAAAAAAAAAAAAAACCTTTAAAAAAATTGACAAAAATCCCATACATTTACATACGAATAAGCCTTTTAACTGTCATGTCCGAGATAATCTCAAACACAGCACTCGTGTTCAAAAATGTCACGCCCGAGTATTACTCGGGGTAATTTTTTTTAGTGCATCGTATTGTCTTACCCGAATATATTTTGGGAGACGTTTATTTCGGCTTCATCTCTTTGTCAAACCCGACTGATTCTCGGGAAAAGTTAATGTACGCTCAATTCAATAGATGGCAGCACTTTACTGAAGACTTCAAAGGTTAGAGGAGATTATCATTATTTACACCCGGCGTATAACGCACGCCCGTAAATTTTGGTCCTATTTTTAGTGCTAAAAGTGCACGTTATACGCCGGATTTTACGGTAATTAATTAAATTTTATTTTTAACTTTAAATTCATTCTGCGTTATTTCTGACGAAGTTTGAACTAGCATCAACAGATGACGTCAGTAAGTTTATCTAAAGAATTTTTCTTGGCTTCAAATACTTATATATATTTTTTTCCATCCTCTAAGTTCAAACACGTTTTTTTAAACTTGTAGTGGATGACACTTGATGTAAAAACAATTTTTTTTTTCAAATATTAGTTCATTAGTTTAATTTAATTAACCAAAATAAATTTTTTCTATGTTGACTTAAGTAGAAATAGACTTTAATTTTTATTTATTTATTTATTTTTTTTTAAATATTATTATTACTTGTTTAATTGGATTTTCATATCGGCGGTCATTTTTGGGAAACTTTTTATTGTAGCATTTGATAAACAGGATTCTGTGTTAAATTGAAAACAAATTTTGAGATACTTCTTAAAACCAAAATAATTTATTTACAATTGCCTTCTAAAATATTTTGAGTTAATACGCTTCCTTGAATAATATAGTTTGAAATACGAAGAAATTTTATGATTGCAATAATATTTTT
>BMAV01008366.1:0-70597 GCA_019973955.1 Trichonephila inaurata madagascariensis | reverse complement strand
GTCTGTCTCTAATAGCCCTCTGTTTGATTTACATTATGACGTAATTAATATAAAAACACCGTTAGCTGTTCCTATAATTTTTAGTACATCAGAATTTTTTAACGTGTTTCAAAATTCTACCTCGTCAATGAGTGAGTGAATATTAACGTCACACTGTTCAACTACACGAAGGCTTTTGGCGACGGACCTCGAAATTTTGAACCATGGGCAAGTGACGAGGGCAACGCCTGAGCTGGCACCCTCTCTCCTAACTACCACATCAAAGGGAGGACGCTGGATCTCTCGACATATTTAACGTGCATCGCGGTGGGTCTTGAGGGGTACTGGGCTCGAGCTTGTGACAAACCATCCACGATCTAATACCGTGACCACTAGGCTCCCGCGGCAGCCAAATTCTGTCTTCAATAAACGGTTTTAATTGTCAATTTATCACATACCTTAAAGTGTTTTATGGTATATTTATAATAATGTTTTATTTTATTTATTTATTTATTTATTTTATTTAGCAAAATGAACTAAGAAAAATAAAAATTCAATAAATATAAAGAATTTCCAAACCGAAATCTCCAAAGGGATATCATTATATTTTTGCTTATGTGACATTGGTGTCCTTTATTCCTCGATGATGTAGCAAAGGATTGCATTTTACATACCTTATAAACCCAATTCATTTCGTTGTGTGGCAGAGATAGCCTAGTGGTCCTGGTCTCGAACTAGCGGTATGCGTGCCGAGGTTTTGAATTCGCCCCTGAAGACACTCCGCGTAGAGGAGGTTGTAGTATGATGTGGAATAGAGAGAGAGTAGAGGTTTAAGCTTAAGTGTCGTCCTCGTCACTGGACCATGGTGCAAAATTACGATGTCCGTCACAAATAGTCCTAGTTTTGCTTTACCGTGTGACGTTAATATAACATTCTCTCTCTCTGATTTAGTTCTTTGCACATTGAATTGCTCAAATTTCAGAACCATGTCTACGTGTTTATCTTGTATATTTTTTTAATATATTTTTTGGTAATGATTAGTAAATAATATTAGAAACTTCAGCTTTGAGTTATTAACACACATTGAACCTTAACTGTTCGAAAGTCATGGCGATTTGTCTCCAGTTAAAAAATCGACACTCCGTCTATTTTTTTTTTTTTTTTAAATATTTGTTTGGATATTTTTTTATTTAATTCAAAAATATATCTAGTGTATTTTTAATGGAAAAATGCAAATCTAATGACAACTGCTATACCTTAAAATTGCTTTTTTAAATATAGTTATTTTTAGGATGGTCTCATTAAACGGTAATAATTTATTTGAAATTTTATTTCGAGGGATTCAATTTAATTTATAACGGTCTTGAACAATCCAAGACATCATGTTAGGCTGAATTCTTTTGGCTTACCTTTCAACAGAAAATATCTTTTACACCGCAATTGCATGTCTTATAAACTTCCACACACTGGCATATTTCAAAATGAGATGAATGAATATTGCGTCACACACAGAGTCACTCATTCTAACCAATCAGCGAGTTAAATATCGGAAACCATACGGTTATCAAATTAATTTTTGCGATGAATCTTGAGTTCCCAAATCTAAATTTACCATCACGTTGTAATGTAAAAACTTTACTAAAATTATAAGGATATAATTCAACTGATATACTATTAGTTATTATTGGCAAAATAAAATCGAATTGTTTTTGGAATATTATAATTTGTTGAGTAACTAAGTATACAACAAATAATCGTAAATGCTATTAAAATGTAGTTATAATTAATGAACAACATATGTTTGAATTAAACATAAATCGTAACTTGAAAACCTTGCTGATACATCTAACCAATCATTATTAGTGTATTTGGAGTTTTTACTTAAAGAGAACGAAGAACTACAGATTTTTTTTTATTTTTTATTTAAGAAGAACGAGATGTGCTTAAGATTCATAACTAAATGTCAAGTTACGAAATAATTCATTTCTAACGAGCAAAAGATTGATGGATGCGACACTTGCTGAACGTCAGAAAGAAAGACCTTCGAAAATCGATGAATAGTAAAATTAAAGCCACAGTGGTTTTAAACCCGTTTTTGCAGCATCCAATGGTTTGCCCTGCATTAGTTTACAAGTCAATGATTAATGTGAATTACATACATTAGCAACACATGTGCATGCATTGGGAAAACATAACGCTTAAAAATCTCGAAAGGCTTGATTGATTTCGATGACCATTTTTTCACATCACAGTACAAAATAACAGGAATGCTATAGGACCCCATAATTTCGTAACGCTATCAAGTGACGAGAACGATTTCTCAGTTTGCCCCCTCCACCTGTAAATCTTATACTCTTACCATAAGGGCCTTTAAGCCTCATCTTGTATGTTGTGTATCTAATATGTCGTGTGTATATATTGTATATCCCCTTCGAAGGTCTTTAATGGTACCATGGAAATGTATTACATAGAAAAAATTATTTGTACGAATATGTATTTTTGAAGTTATATACTTCTTTTGGGGCGTTAGAGAAATAGGGGGAAGGATGAGGGTAAATTTTTACAATGAGCGCGCACACCGCTAGGATGCGAAATTCCTTTGTCTAGAAATATACAGAAAGGGACAAATCATTCCCACCTTCGAAATTCTCAAATATATATACTCTTCACTTCCCTGAAGAAGGGGACACCCGGGTTTGAACAGGAGACCTCTCGATCTGCAACCGAACGCTCTATGACTGAGCTATACACCCCGTGTCAGAGAGCCTTTGCTTTGCGTTCCGTAGGAACGGATGCGAAAATCCTTTGTCTAGAAATATACAGAACGGGACAAATCATTCCCACCTTCGAAATTCTCAAAAACATATTTCTCTTCACTTCCCTGAAGAATGGAGCATCCGGGTTTGAACCGGGGACCTCTCGATATGTAGTCGAATGCTCTACCACTGAGCTATACCAAGGCCATCTTGAAGGACCTTGATATTATTGGTCCTATTGTCCCTGTGCGGAGGGGTTTAAATTTATTTAAATCGGAATTATCTCAGGTTTGGTTGGTCCGATTGACTGAAGGTTAACATCGTTCAACTCTACTTGTGACCGCCTTTCGTCCTCGTCCCAGATTGCCCTGCTAAAGATTTCTAGAAAGATTTTAATCTTGTCACGCCAAAGAAATGTAACTTCTTACGTGCGTACATAAGTACACACACACTTTTTTTCTTTAAATAGAGAAGAAAAGTGTGTGATTCACACGTACATCAAGATATCACCAAAATTATTAGATCTACAGACATGAAATTCAATAAATATGTTTTTTTAATTAGGTAGATATCAACTAAAAACGTGTTTTGTGGGGTTTTGTAGGAGCGTTATACATAAAAATTCCCATTTCTTATCTATTAGACGAACAAATTTCAAATTTGGAAAGCAAGTATATTTTGTATATTAAAAATCCTTTGAAATCGGTTTTCGAAAAATAGCAATGAGAGAGGGGTTCCGAGGGATTAAAAGATAATTACACATCTATTTTAGAAATTCAAGTACTGCTTTTTTAAAATAAAGAGGTAAAGGCTGTGTGTGTGTAAGAATGTTTCTAAAAGGTAAAAACCTTTTATTTGTTTGGTAAAAGGTTAGTAAGAAACAATCATGCATGTATTTACTATATACTAGAAGTTACATATCAAATGAAAAATATTGTTTTACACATATTCAAGAAAAAATGAATTAAATTGCGGACGAAACGTATTTATTTTATTTATTTATTTATTTTTTACAATTAATATGTTTGTGGGACCTTCTTAATTTCGCTGTCGTTATTTTTGGGTTTTATTGGTTTGTATTTTCTTACAATATGTAGATCGCAAGCAAGGATTAGTAAGTGAACAAAAAAAACATTCCGTATTCGTCTTCCTTATGCATGAAGTAATGACATCTTAAACAAACAAAAATAGATTATTTTATAGAAAAATATTTCTAAAGAGGTAAAAAAAAGGATGTTATACATTTCAATTTCTCATGCATATATATTTGCGATAATCCTCTACTGTTTTCGATAAAAATATGCCAAACTGAAATAATATTTAATAACAGAAATGGTATTTTTGTTCCGAAACGTTCCTAGGCAATACAATCTCACCCAACACACTTTCGCAATGCGAATGTGATGCGTCTTGCTTGGGGAACCAATTTCTATGCCTCCAAGCAACAAACATGTATATGCAAACGGCACTGTAAACAATACTTTTTTTGACTTTCATCATTCACTCTAGAGTTGATAGAAGAAGAATTTTCTCCATTCAAAATCCTAGGGAAATCGGAAATAGGCCGACAGGAAGAAGAAAAAAATGGTCCCATTCTTACGCAAAGACTCTGGATTTACTTTATGCATATATAAGCAATAGCATATTTCTTACGGTTCGTTTTTCCGAATACATTTATGCATTGCTCTAAAAAGAAATTGAATGTATTTGCCTACATTCGTGGTGAGTTTTGTTTTGTCAAAATATGTTCTCTTTGTCATACTACCCTAGAGAGACGACTTGCTTTTGAATACCATCTCATAGATGCATAAGTGAGATTACCACACCAGACAAATGCGATGAGACAATTTACTCGAAACTCACTTTATGTGTTTCCTGCTTTGTTTTATATAGCTCTAGTAGTATTATATTTTTGTAGAACTATATAGGGGCTTTATATATTCTGACACAGCTTATAATACTTCAAAGATTTTTTTTTTTTTCATTTTAAAAATATAAAATATTATCGATTATTTTTTTATAAAGATTTAGACTATTACAATTATTTAAAAACAAGATAAAAATAAGAGTAAAAATTTCATTCATGTGAAAATTGTGAATGATTTTGAGTATATTTCATTCATATGAAAGGGAATACCTTAAGGAAAAAGCTTTGAAAAAATAATTATCAATATTTTCTAAATAGTTGTTTTAGTGTTTTTAATATTGAAAAGCCTTACTCACTGGCTTGCAAAATGATAATATCTTATTTTATCTTAACATCTGGCGACCGAACTCTTTATTTTCATCTTCGTCAATTGAAGAGGATGAACTTGAAATTCCAACCTTTTCTCCAAACTTACATAGCACGCGAAAGTGGGAACCTTGAATCTTGACAAACTTTGAGTGCTAAGCCCCTTGTATGTAACGGACCATAAAAAGGAGAAGAAATTTGAGCTCCCTATTAGATAACATGGCATTTGATTTCATGAGCCAGACCACTATGCTTTAGGAGATAAAGGAAGTAGAGTACAGGCTTTTTTTTCCTGATAAATTTACTTTCATTACTTAAATGAACTAATATTATAAACACTAAACTAAACTCAGTGGCGCAACAGCCCATGAGGGCAAAGACCTACTATGCCCATATCAGTATACGTGACCATTGGGCGTTGAGATGCATGAGCAGATATCCCGATCATGTGTTCAGTCTGAAGCGAAACCCTCAGTCTTTAGTATCCAAACAAGCTTGGTACTCGTTTATCGACCCAATGGAGGGATGAAAGGCTGAGTCGTCCTTGCCCAGAGAACACCTCAGAGGTGTTTGTGAAGACCGAGGACATTATAAACATTTAGATGTATAATTTGCAGGTCAAGAACTATATAAAGTATATGGAGGAATGATTTTAAATTTGTCTAATTTACTTCAAATGAGATTACACCAGAGAGTTGTTTTACTAGGAAGATTGAAATGATTCTAGTATCACAAAACTTAATGTTATTCAAGCTCGTACTTACGTTGTCTGTAAGAATAAAAAATAAAGTAAATTGATACTTTCTAAAGTTATATTAATTCAAAACCATTACGATAATTTTACGTACAACAACAAAAAAATGGTCTGCATAAGTGAAATTATTGTTGTGTGTAATAAGAAATATACGTATTAACTATATTGTAGTTATCAATGCCCTATTAATGAAGCTTTCTATATTTAATAATTAGTTTGTTTATTTTTTGTGGCCTAAGTTGCTCAAATCGTTCAGGTCATCGTTATAAACATAGTTCCACTTTAATTAAAATGGGTAAAATTTATCAAATCAAATTTGAATTCTTTGATACTTTTTCATTCAAATCATTTATTAAAACTATGCACACCACAAAATTATAATCTAAGCGCATGTAGGGACACATAAATGCCACGTGTCATCACTTTCAGTAAAGCCTAACAAACTAAATAATCTGTTATTTATATATTTATTTAAGAGTAAGATATATTAATACCAGTAACTTGCCAAAATAAAGAAATAAACTTTAACAACAGTGGCACAACAACCCATGTAAGCCCAGGCCTACTGTGCCTATCTCAGTTTACGTAACCTTAGGCTCTGGGGTGCATGTGCAGATATTTCGATCAAGTGGTCAGCCCGACATAAAACATCAGTATCCATTTCCCAAGAAAGCTTGATACTTTTTTATTGACCCACTGAAGGGATGAAAGCCTGAGTCCAACTTGCTCAGCCAGGGATTTAAACCCTGGATCTGTGCTGTGGAAGCGTGATACACTACCACTCAGACAATGGGTTTATACATTAAGGTATCCGAATACGTTCGTAACTGCGATTTTGCAAAAGCCTGTAAATGGATAATATTTATGATATTTAGTGTCACTTAGATTAGAAAATGTATATACAATTGTTTTAAGAATAGAGCAATAGAATAAAAAATTATTTAAGTACAATATTTTGACAAAAAATGAACATAGAATGACCCATATTCAAAATATTCTCCTTTGTGAAAAATGCTTCTATTATAATAATATTTTGCCTGTATATAGCTCAGATCTCTGTACAGAGGCTGAAATAGAATTTTTGAAATATATGACTTAGAAGTGGGTTCATCCATGCATTACGACAACATGGATGGAAAAATTTTAAGAAAAACGCCGATAATTATTTGAATTGGTTGTAACTCTGAAAATAATGTGAATTTTTCAAAAATCACAGTTGATCCTCTGTACAGAAGTCTGAGCTATATACAGGCAAAATATTATTATAATAGAAGCATTTCTCACAAAAAGAGAACATTTTGAAAAAAAGATTATTCTAAGTTAATTTTTTGCCGAAATATTGCATTTAAATAATTGTTTTTGTCAAAATGTCCTTAAAACAATTTTATACATGTATTCTAATCTAAGTGACACTAAATATCATGAAAACTATCCAGTTATGCGGTTTTTAAAATCATGGTTCCGAACGTAGTCAGATACCTTAACTATTCTTGCATTAATATGTCTTAATAATTGACCTTACTCGTGTGTTGAAATTACTACGCACAGCTTTCATAAAGCATACACATCACAAATTCTCTTTACCAATTTAAATAATAATTATTCCGTGAACTTATATAAATAATGAATGCATATATATAAAAAATAATAATATAATCTTCTTTAACTACAGACACAAAGGAATAATCAGGTTTTGATAGCATCAATAAATCCTTTGAGGAAGAAAAATAATTATCATTATCTCTTCCAACATTTATTACCGCGCGAAAGGAAATGAATTATTAATCGCATTTCTCGCATTCAAATTATCAGTTTCTTTCCAATAAAAGGTCTGATCGTCTTAATAAATCAAGGAACAATGGTTAAGCAAGTTAAATCATTTTTTGAATGGGAATACGCTTTACACCGAGAAATTTTTCTTGGATGAATGCAATTTATTTCTGGGTACTGCTTCATAAAACCGTGCTCATATATTATTTTCTAATGGAAATTGTTCTTCAATCGTCTTTAAGTGTAATTAATTTAAAATAAACGCCAGAAGAGCTTAAAGAAAATATAATATGCGTTTTCCCGAGATTAACGCTGGGGATGATAGCAGAAGACCCGATCTCATTATAAAAGTGCACGGCCGTTATTCGCATTATTTTTAAGAATTTGAAATTATGTGATTATTTTCTTTCAAACATTTAAATTATTCGAGGTAGATTAAACTGAAATTAAAAAAGACGATTATTAGGTGGAAATGGGATTAATATTCGGATGTTTACTTTACTTAAAGGAAAGGAAATAATTCATTAGTTGTGTGTAAATACTACATACGTTCCTATATATATAATGGAAATGATCCTATTTAATAGAATAAAACCATATTTCTTTTAAACAGTTAATGTTATCTTGTTAAAAATAGTAATTTTTAGCAGAGATTTCTCACAGTATGACGGGTAGTGTTTCAATAACTTTCTACTAAAATAAGAAGATAACGTATGGTGTAAAATGTTTTTTTATTTCTAAAGGGCTGCGATTGGTGTTTCACTATTGCAGATCTAGTGCATTCCCGGGAAGCTGGTATCTATATTTAGTGCGACACCATATAGGCGGATACCAATCATCACAGTTAATTTTGACGCCCAGTTTTCTCTCTAGAAGAGGCACCTGAGCTCTGACGATGCGAACCTGTACTAAGATTTAACATTGCGACGAGCACCTAAGCCCAACAGACACTCTATGTATCTTTTACATGCCGTATAACCATACGACATGATCGCTGTTTATATTTTATGATTCATGAAAATCCCCCAACTTGGGCAGGGGTTGAACCCGCTACATAGAGTGCAGAAGGCCACCGACAAACCAAACATGCCACCCAGCTGGCTGTTTTTAAATATTTTACATATTAAAATTCATATATTATGTAAAAAAATTCGTGAATAACTAAAACTATTAAAGAAAAGTGAAATTTAGATAAAAATATAAGACTTTTAAAAAGCGAAATAATGAAACCAAGTATCTAATTTCACCTTATTTATAAAAAAATTTTTAAACACTATAATTGTTCTAATTTAATAAACATGTTAATGAGAGTTTATTTCAAATATGCATTTTTATTGCATAAATAATTACCGTTTTTATTTAAATACAGTAATACACCGACTTATGCGAACTAGGATTTATGCAATTTTCAAATCTCGTCGATTAATCTTTTGTTTGAGCGTTACACAACTCAATTACTCACTCTTATTTAGCTAATGTGCATGTTCGAATGTTTAGCTTGGAATCAACGCTGAGCCAAAATAATTTATTTATTAATAATTAGATAATAATAATTTTAGAAAATACAAACTCGAACTGAGAACATGTTTTTGAACAAAACAATGAAAAACATTATTTAGCATATTACGAGGGAATTTTGAGCTTGAAAAAAAAATCCTTAAGTCGGCAGATTCCTGGGTCCTATTTTATCAAACCTTTGGATCAAAGTAAGTTTGGTTTGCAGTTTTGTATTTGTGTTACCTAAGATTTTACTAAACATTTTATTTTTTCTAAATTATTATTTTTTTCGTCTCTAGCCCCAGCTAAAAATAATTTATATGTATGTATATGCGAGTGAAAATGTATCCCGACTTGTGCAGTTATTACTCAGTCCAATCTATCGCATAGGCTCAAGATATTACTGTACATGCCACATCTTCAAATATTATGCTTCAAACACTGGCAATAAATATTGTATAATTATAAAATATATTTATACTTTAGTATATAACATGAATACAATACTTTTGTGCATAATACAGGGATTTAGTAAACTTGAAGAATATTTCAGAGAAACACTATAATGCATAAGTTTTCCGTTGAATTTCGAACTGTGATAATGATGACTTGCTTTTCCTGTAAGAATCAACAATTCAAATAAATCTAAATATGAAAATGAAAATAACAAAAAAAAAAAAAAAAAAACCCAAATTTTAAAAATAGAATTTTGGTGTTTTTTTTTTAAAAAAAAAATATAATGTAGTGTGCTGTTTCTTGAAATATATCTTTAAATGAAAAATTTTCACTTACTTATGCAACTTAATTAATGGTGCAATTTTTCCTAGTTAACTTGTTCAGGATCATGATCACATATACAGGGTGATTCTAAAATGATGGGACAAATTTTGAGAGATGGTAAAGCTCACTAAAATAAACAATATTTGAAAAGGAATACATGGAATTAAGTGCCACGTTTGAGGTAAAAGTAAAAAAAAAATAACAAATTGATGGAAACATAACATGTTCATTAGCAGCATCTATAACAAGTGATTCCGCACAGAAAATTTTACAAATTTTTTTAAGAAACTGCATTACCCAACAATCCAACAGTAAAACTATCCAAACGGTTGGTTGACTGACATGTAGACGACATCTTACAGCCCTTGTACTTGTACCAGGTGTTTCGTCTACATGGTCCAAGATGACTTCTTCCACTTTTATTTCTCGTATAGTCTTTGATCTACCTCTTCCATCAGTACCGGCGATAAATAAACCATTTTCACGCAGCTGTAGGTGTAATCACTTAAGAGATGTTGCAAAAAATAAAATCTTATTTTCTTGACAGTTTGAGTTTTTTACATTTTTAAATTGTATAGACTTCAACCTTTCTAAAAATAACTTACTTTAGCCTCTAGCGTATTAGAAGCCCTTAAAACCTATTTTTAAATAATCGTTGAAACTGGGCCATGCCTATTTGAATGGCGAAAAATGTGAACAAAGTACTTCGTTTTTGATTAAAATTGAACGTCTGATATAAACCAAAACATGTATCTTTTATAGTAAATTGAGCCTTTTATTTTTGAATTTCCCAGCCAATTAGAATTCTTACTGTGTACATTAAGATCAATTTATCTCAAAATGTAAATTTTGATGTTCGATGTACCTTTTCTGAGAAACTACTGATCACAGGTATGTAAATTTTTATGATACATTTATTATGATGCCTTATATATACTGAAATGAGTTTTTTGTAAAAAAACTCAAACATCTATTTCTTACAAATTTTTTTATGTAAAAAATGGGTCAAATTTCATTGTGTTTGATAAAATATTTTATAAATTATGAAAAAATTTAAAATTGCCTAAAAGCTCATTTCAGTATAGTGAGAAAGGTGTACTTTATTTGTATGAAAAATTTAACATATGTACATATAACAGAGTTTGAAAAAAGGTACATCAAAAACAGCCAATTTAACATTGTCGGTATAGAGGTTTCCTACTCTCTTTAAATGTTTAGTGATTCGGCAACCATCTATAGGAATGCGTTCCTGATACAGCCATTACCACTAACAGCACCGTACAACAGATGAATGTGCCTACCTTTTTTTCTGCTAGTAAAATTACCCATAGTAACTGAAACATAAAGTGCAAATGCTGATTTTGGTGGTGCAGCATATCAGTGGCACACCGCTTTGCTGCCTTTAAATATCGCCAATATTGTCAACTAATCCCGCCATAAAAGTCGCCAAGCATGCATGGCGGTTAGTGGATGCAATCTTTTAAACTGTTTTAACATTTTCTGTACGGAATCACTCGTTAAACATGTTGTTAATGAAAGTTTTATTTTTCCGTTAATATGTTATTTTTCCTGTTTGTGCCTCTCAGAAATGCAATTCTGCCCATACATTTCTGTTCAAAAATTGATTATTTTAGTCAGTTCTACGAACACTCAAAGTTTGCACCATCATTTTAGAGTTACCCTGTATATGATCACTTCAGTGAAACGACATCATTTGTGAAATTTTGCTTTCCCCTTTCTATTGCCCGTCAACCTACCGATGTGATCTGAATTTTGAATAATTGGAATGATTTTGAATAATTTTGGAATGAGTTTGAATAATTTTGGAATAATTTTGAATAATTTTGGAATGGTTTTGAATAATTTTGGAATGGTTTTGAATAACTTTGGAATAATTTTAAATATTCCAGAAATTTCAGCGTATTTTATGACAATAATGATTTTATATGAATTTTTAAATGGAGTTAAACTTAACAGGAAAATTCGCTTGGTCCTGAACGGGTTAAATTAATTTTCCCCCTCATCCTTTAAAAATTCCTTTTTTTTCCAAAAATAAATACCGGAAGTATTTATATAATATTTTAAATAAGAACATCATCATTTTATGATTTTATGAAGTACTAGCCATCACCCAACCTCTTTCTTTGGGTATTATTGAAGTAAAATGACTATACATATATTAAGTTATCCATATCTTAAGAATAATCTTTAGACTGTATCCAGAACCATTCTTATAGGACTCACTTCTTGATTTTAAAAAGACCTGACTTGTATCTCAAAAATAGAAGTTTATTTATCTTTTAAGCACCCTTAATTCCACTTGGGGGTCGATTTTACCGAAATATAATTTTAGAAGCACTTTACTCAACAAAAGGAGCATGCTTTCTAAATTTAAAGTTTGTATGGGTAATATTTTAAACAATGTATTTTTTTTTCTATAAATATCCCAACACTCCACCGGAGTCAATTTCTGCAATAACAATTCTCAGTGGATCTCTGGTTAAAAAAAAAGAAACATGCATGTAGAATTTCCAGTCCATAGGTCTAATAGTTCCGAATATCTCGTGAATAAGTGAGTGAGTCGCCTTACTCATATATGTGTATTGATCGTTCATTCAAAATGCCTTCTAATTGGTGTTGAAAAAATGTTAGTAATGTTATACTATATGGTACCGCCATGATTTCTATTTTGTACAACCCTAATAGATACAATTATCTCTGTAAAATGCAATTTCCATTAATATAACACTATGAATTTATCTGCTAAATATAAAATTTAAGTGCACCCCCCCCCCCCCGATAGATTTGAATGAAATATAATGCATTGATCTTCGAGTAAATTTCTCGAAACATAAAAGTTTCCTAAAATTTTTTTACATAATCTTTTCCATTAAAATATGCAGGAATAAAAATAAAAAACAAAATCAGTACAACAGTCTTTCAACGTTCTACATAAGCGATTATAAGTCTATTTAATACGGATTCAGAAAAAGATACTTTTGCGATAAAGGAATTGAAACTGGAACTTATAATGGCATCCATTATGTTAGAATACATTAATTTATTACGCAAAAGTGCAGGATTAATGAATATGCAATGATATTGATGAGGCGATTCTATCTGAATAAGACGTCTTTAAAGAAGAAAAGGTTGATGTAAATGGCTCTTTTTGAAACTGAGACAGAATGATTAATCGCATGGCTTCATTGGATAAACTACGCAAAAATGTAAAAGTTTTATCTTTGTAATTTGTTATTTCATCAAAAATTGAAAGTTTCCTTCAAAACTTTATGTTCTGGGTCTTACAGAAATCGTAAAATATTATGGTAAGAATATGCAATCTGTGGCTTCCTGAGCTATCAGCACTTCGGCCTTTCAAATGATTGAAGTAAAACAAAGCTCCATCAGTTTCGTAAATGTATGTGTGTGTCTGTTTTCCATTTGTTCTAACTGCTTCATTAGCAGAACTTTTTGATTTCTCTCAAGCCTAATTCGAATTTTCCTATTTTTTGGCGCTAAACTGATTTTTTTTTCTTTTTGCCACTTTAACGAGTGTCTTAACCCAGAGTTTCTCAAACTGTGGAGCACAACCCCCTGAGGGGGCATGATAACTCTAAGACGGGGTAGCGAGCCTATTGAAAAGTAAAAAACAAAAGATAATTTTTAAAATATATGAATTTACTGAATGTATATATATAAAAAACAAAATGCATACTTACATAAAAAAATATACATTTACACTAATATTTGTAAATGTATCATAAAATGTGTAAATGTATCAGTATTGCAGTAAAATATCGTAAGTTAATAACAAGTTTAAAAAATAATTATCATTGACTCCAGGGGCTTATCGCATATAAAACTACATAAAAATAAACATTTATCTTTATAATTGTGTGTGTGTGTGGTTGTGGTACGCTGTATAATTAATTCCTTAACTGCCAATTGAAAGTTATCCGATTCTCTCGCAAATGTCATTGTTTTCCAAGTAGGTGAGCGTGTGTGATGTATGGGGAGGGAGAAAAGGAATAAATAAGTAACAAAAAATCTTCTGAAATATAAAATAACTCTTCGCAAACACTGTCAAAGTCCTTTTTTAATGCATTCTAAAGCCTTCAGGATAATTTTATGGATGACAGTGCGCAGAAAAGATCATACTGAGAGACGTATATATACGTCAGAACCAATGCTTAGGTTGAGTGAGACGTTTATACTTAAAATGTTAAAGTAGAATTGTAGTCTTAGCATCAATGTAAATTATTACTGAACTAAATACATTGTTATTGTATGGAGGGGGCGCGATGAAAATTATGGTCGAATAATGGGTCGCAAGAAATGAAAGTTTGAGAAGTACTGTATTAACCCCTTAAAAGCAGTTAAGCAGAGCGTGTATCAACGGCGGATGAAGAGCCGGATAAACCGGACGCCTGCCCTGGGCAGCAAATTTTAAGGGCAACATTTAGCGAAAGGGCGAAAATATTTTTTTATGTAACAAAAAATGTGATATATTTTCTGAAATATTATTTTGTGTGAATATGGTATGTATCTTATTTTATACTCTGTATGTTTAATGTCAATTTTCTTTTCTATTTTAACTTGAAGGGTTCGAGGTTGAAGTATACATTAAACCATGAAAATTTATATGTTTAGACATATTTTAATTGTGACTTTCTCCCCAATCAGGAGTGGGGTCAAAACTAACATTCCTTTCACCCATACTATGCCCGGTGTCAGCTATACAAAAGGGGACAAGGGTAATAACAGTTTTTAGTAAAAAATAGAGATATAGGAGAGAGATGTTTTATTTTAGTCTTGAGAGTAGTTAAGTTACTCTAAATTAAAATAAACGCTTGTTATCCTCCCCATTAGTAGACTCTTTCGAAGAAATTGGCCTGCTGAAATGGGCGATTTCTTTTCTTTTATTTTACTCGTTTGAAAAAATAATAGGTAATTATGTCTTTAATTTCAAATTATTTTGTATATTTTAAGAATATATATATATATATAATACAGTTATGTGCTGCCGTTTTTTTCGCGTGAGTGAGTGAATATTAACGTCGCACTGTTCAGTTACATGAGGACTTTTGGCGACGGACCACGTTATTTTGAACCATGGTCAAGTGACGTGGATGGCACCTAAGCTGGCAACCCCTCTCCTAACTACCACACCACGCCGATGGGAAAATGTTTCATCTCTCGACAGATTTAGCGTGCATTGCTGCCCTACACGGCGGGTCTTTAGTGGTACTGGGCTCGAACTCGTGACAAAGCCAGCCACACCTTTTGTTCGCAAGAATTATTCAAATTTCTTAGGTGTGTATCTGTGTGAACCAATTTATGTTTCTTAATTATAATTTTTGGCTTTGGAGAGAGGGGTGGTATTTTTTTTTTTTTGTCCGGGACGGCAAAAATGCTAGTTCCAGCCTTGCATGTATGCACGTCCTGCTGAGCTGGAGCCTTTAGTGCCCTGGACGTGTAAACTCGTCTCTTCAAAGGAGGGATTTTTGTATTGTGCTGCTCTGTTTAAAATAGGTCCCAAGGCTTTGCAATACAATAACTTGGCATTGACTGTGCTTCTAAAGAATTTACTTATTTTGGAGAAGAAGTGGGGAAGAAATTTCCAGGAACAATGATATTTGTAACTAAGAAACCTTTTTTTTTTGTTTCTCAATTTGAGTGTTTTTTTTTTCTTCTATTCTTCATTTGCTGTCATTTTTACTTACCATATGTAATAAGAGCTTTTTATAATATTTTTTTTTGTACAAATATATTGAATGTAATACTGGTTTATGTGTTGAACCTTGTTTCGTGATATATCACAGAAAAGATAAGTTATGATTTATTTTATATTATACTTTCTCTTTTATTTTTTAAACTTTTTTTAAAGTAAAAGTAAACAATTTTAAGGTGGAAAAACACGTTTCTTCTTTTCCCTCAACAAACCACGTAACAACCCGAGCCTGTGGGAAAAACGGTGGTACTGAGTGGTGAATTTCGTAACATTTCTCGATAGTTAAGGGATTAACGTCCTTTTAAAAAGCAAGGTGAATGCTATTAGCAACTTACCTCTCAATTTTGAACCACAGCCGAATTACGAGAACGACACATGAGCTGAAAACCTTTTTCCTAAATTCCACACCATGTGAAAAAGATAATTTTACACATTACTTACTCGGAAGTATCGAGCTTACCCAAAGGTTTTCGAGCTCCGAGAAGATACTTTATTTATATACTAAATGAAATACATATACAAAATGATCCCGAATGAGGGAAGGGATGTGGTAACCCAGTGGTCAAGGTATCAGATCATGGTAGTCATGTCATGAGTTCGATCCCAGTACCGCTAAAGACCCGCCGTGCAGGGCAGCGATGCACGTTAAATCTGTCGAGAGCCCAAACGTTCTCCCTTTGGTGTGGTGTGGTAGTTAGGAGAGGGGTGCCAACTCAGGTGTCGTCCACGTCACTTGACCATGGTTAAAAATTACGTGGTAAGTCGCCAAAAGCCCTCTTGTAGCTGAACTGTGCGACGTTAATATTCACTCACTCACCCGAATGAGGGACCCTACCCCCCTCACACACACCACACAAAATTCTTGAAAACAAGGGGAAGAATATAAGATGACGTAAAAGTACTTTACAATAACAATGATGCAAATACAAAACACACATACACAAACACATAGATGTATTCTCACTAATGAGATAGGAGAGACCTTGAAAAATGAATAATGTACAAGGGGATATCACTCTTATAAGGAAATGCGAAATTGGGGGGAGGTAGAATGTTAGATAAAGAGAGTGGAAATCGAAACATTTTTCCCCATTATATTTTTGGAAAGATAGCAATAGAGCCAGTTCCCGCAGAGCAACAGATGCGAGGCCCTTACAAAGGGAATGAATAGTCGCAGGAGGTATGGCTAGCTAAGAAACCAGTGACAAAAGGGGAAGAAGCACCATATCCATTCCTCTCAACTTTGACATATTTAACATGCACCAGGTGAAGACAGACTTGTCTTCAGTTTCACTAAGGCTTCATCTCGCAATTTTACAACGCTGACCACACGTTCGCAAGCATGACAACTCGTCCACTACAATCACTGTATACCGGCCATTGATAATGATAGAAAAATTCAGAAGTTAGCTAAGGCTAAGGTTAAAGGCTAAAACTACTATAAAGTGAATTTTCGACGGTACACTGTTAATAACAACAGTTTTTTGAAGAATAGTTATGGCAATATATAGATGTTAAATTGATTAAACTTAGAAATCTAAAGAAAATATTGCTGATTTATTAAGCCAAACAAACTAAACATAGAACTAAATAATAAAATGAAATTGATTTACTTAAAATGGCATACAGTAGCTTTTATCCTCTAGAAACCCATGAGGATGAACGTTGAAACATTTGATAAGTATGCCGTCTATGCATGACAGTTTATACAACCAATAGGATTTCATCTTGTTATGGTAATCATACATATCACTATATATGCATTATAATGGTAAAAGGACACATTTTAATACTAACAAAATATACATTTAAATAAAAATTTGACTATCTGTTCCTTGAAACAATGAGTCTGTAAAATTACTTGAAATATACACAGATTTAAGTTACCATCAAATAACGAATTTAAATAGCATTGTCAAATGGTGGGATAAGGATCAAAGTAGAAGAATGGTCAATGGTCATTTAACCAAAAGTTAAATTCGTAATTTTTTAAAAATGTTTCCTAAGCCACAATCACCAAAATGTTCAAAATGGAAAATGGCACTCGGCAATAAGCGACAATAGAAAGATTGAGAGATTCCGCTAGTAAACAGTACAAAATTAACTAAAAATTAGTTAACGTTAAAAATTAGTACGTTACTTTAAAATTAGAATCTTAAATTAACTAAAATAGAGAGAGTTAATTTAAGCTTCTAAATTTAATGTAACGTACAATAAGGTTTTTTCATAAAAGTTTCATTTTTAAAATTTCTTTTACAAGGAATAATACTGAAAAAAGAACGCCTTCAACTAATCTAAGTAATATATATATATAATATTAGTTGCAGATATAATTATATGGATTACTAAAATTTATTTTGTCTCTTAAAGTTTAGAATTAAATTTAAGTCAGATATTTTTGCGAGATATTAGTACAGAATTCAATTTTATCAAAGCCGTGTTTAATTTAGAAATTTATGTTAAACGTTGTACGTTTCGTGTTTTCTTATAATCTACAATACATTTTGACAACAGCTCTAGAAGACAATTTGTATTTATACCTATATTCCAAGTGCTTCTCATGTAATTCCTAATTGAGGTACAAATAGATTTTAATACAAAATACTCTGCTTTACTGAAATTTATGACTCTCAATGCTTATTAAAGAATATAAATTATAAATTAAATACCTGAATCTTTTAACTTGATTTATCATAGGGGAATGGAATCAATAGGATTGTGATTTTAGGTATTTGAAATTTATCTGTAGTCTGATCAAATATACAAGATATACAAAGAAATTAAGAAACAAATTCACATATATCATATGTAAGGGTGTTAATGTTAATTTTAGAGTCTATGATTATTTAATCAATCATATTTGAAGTCAGTCCGGAGTGTCTAGTTATCGTTGCTATGTGTTGACTTACAAAGCCAATTCTGAGTACATTTTAGCAAATTTACATTGTAAATAAACTGAATTGTTCACACATTAGAAATTTAATGGAAATGCTTTCTAATAAAACATAGATTTTGAACTAAACATTCGTAGTGCATAACTAAAAATGGTGTTATATTTCTAGCATATCTTATTTTGTTAGTAATCGTATAACACGCTATTTTGCTAATAACCAGATAAACTAAGCATTTCAAGAAAATAATTTACCAAATAGTTTACATAAATATGAAGTATTGTTTATTTGTTTTAAAAACAAATACAATGTGACAATCGACGTTTATATTAGGATACTGCATAATATTGATATTTCATGTGTGTGGCAATTTGATGTATTATTTTCCGATGTAAACAATATTGTAATACAAATAAAATCAGAATTGTACATAAAATAGTTCAGACCATTTTCATAGATATTCAGGTATCAACATTAATTGTAAAAATAAATTTTAAAATATAATAAAACATACAGGCAATCATTTAATTTTTTCAAGACTTAATTTTATTGGGATACGAAATTATATTAAAAACTAATTTAAAGTCTCTCATCATTTAAAAAAAAAATATTTAACACTTGGAAAATTTCTAAAAATACGCAAAAGAGAGAAAGGGACAGAAATATAATTGATCTGCATTCTATCATCGTGAAATTCTATATATTTATCAGAAAATATATTTTAATTATTGCCTTCTTACTCAACCCTTAGAATTAGCAAATGCTTTTTTTTTTCAAAAACATTTATAAAGAAACCTTTTTAAAAAATCTATTGTGCAGGGGGATATTTAAACGTTGCTCCTTCTTATTATTATTTACAAATAAATTTTAGTCATAAGTGTTTTTCAAATTTTATTTGCAATTAAAAATGTTAGAAATAAATATTTAAATTAAATGTTAATTGAATAATCAAAATGAGAATAAATGTAATTAGTTAATTACATAAACAATAAATAAGTTAGTAAGCTAATTATATTTAAAAATTTATCAAAGGTACAATCAAAGTGGAGAGGGATCATTTATTAGAATGCAAAGATAGAAAGGCTAAGAATACTAAAAAAAATAGTGCATCCAGGGAGAAAAAATAACATGTGTCCTATAATACTAGGAATCAACTCGAGAGTTATTAAGTCATTCTTGATATTTTACTTTTACTACAGCAATGGATAGTAATTAACGCAATAAAAAAACATCTTTAAAAGATATATATAAAATATTTAGGATGTTTGTGTGTGTGTGCTATATTCAGTTTACTGATTTTAAATGTTGGTATTATTGTATAGGTGCTTATAGCTCTGCTATTGATTTATACTCATTAGGCATCAGTCCATTCATTATTATACTTTCAATTTTATACAGGTTTTTAATGTATTAGAACTCACTGCTCCTTTCAGATAAATCTTGACACATATATTCTTGGGATTCAAAAGGAAAAAAAAATATTTAAAGATATTTAAATAATTATAAATAATTATTAAGAAAATTATAATTATTTCATATATTTAAACATAAATCTAACCTATATCCTTATTCAGAAAAAATAGTAAGAAATTAAAAGAAGGAGTTGACAGAAATATTATCGAGATACTTACAAGAAGGGAAATGAAACAGAGGTTTTTTCTTTCTTTTTTTCCCCACATACAAAGTGCAATATTTGTAAATTTTAGTTCGGATTCGTCATGAATTATTTCTTTCACAAATATGGCAAAATTTTGAATAGATATTCAGCTAGTCAAAATAAGTACGAAGTTACTTTTCTTCTTTTCGCGTAGTTTTTTTTATTATTTCTTGATTAAATGAAATTGTTCTACAAATTTTAATTAATTCATTCATATAAAAAAATTCTTATTCTCTTGGTGAATGCGAATATTTTCTTTACAAAAAAACCCTAGCCTTGATGGTAATAATAAAGAAAGTTTGCTGACCAGAGCTATTGTTAAAGATGTAAATTGGTCTCTATCAACAAGTGTCAGTTGAGAAAAAAACTAGGAGTCTCAAGAGTTGAGAATAGACGCTTTTGAATACCTTGCATTCAAACAGGACGTGATGGAAAATAGTTTTATCTATAAAACGTGATTACTTTATCTGATGTATTTCCAAAAAAGAAATTGAGAAAAAAAGATACAGAAAATGTTGAGAAACCTAGTGAAAGAACTTTTGGAATTTACTCAAGGGACAAAAAGGACAAAATCTCAGGTCACCTGTGCACCTACATGATCAATAGCTGTGTTTTTTGTGTGTTAGAGGTTGACTTCTACTTACATATGTACAATTGGGGTAAAATCTGTTTCCATCGTGGTCGAAATGAGTTATGTCGACAAAAAATATGTTTTTATCACTAAGATTTTCTATACAAATTTTCACATTAATGTCATGTTTAAAATTAAAAATGGAACTTTTGAAACTCGTATGAACGTTTTGTTGTTGTTTTGAGTATTTCTGTGAAAGATACTGTTGATATTTATGCGATTTATCTACATTTTGAACAGTCTGCATATACTTGACAAAATTCGTCATACTGTACTGAATTTTTCCTATTGTAACATAAGATGATTGTTTTTTCTTAAAAAAAAATCAATGAATTGTGCGGTTTTTTTAAAAAAAATAATTAAAAAAATAAAGTTTTAAATAATAAATTGTTTTCTGCTGAAATTCTTATTTTTTTTTTCATAGAACAGATAATCATCTACCAGACAGTTGCAATTGACGAACTAACAAAAATTAAGAAACAAAAAACTACGAGCTTTGAATTTTAAGTGTTATTTTTCAAATCAGTTTTACAAAAGAAGTTCTGAATTATAATGAAAATTATATGTATTAATTATAAATTAACTTACAAAAGTATAAATTAACTCTAATTGATATGTATAACACAGAAATTTAATCTAGTACATATTGAGATATTCGTGATAATTTAAGTAACATTCTTCTGTCTTAGACAATTGTTCAGAGATAAAAAAAAATCAGCCAATTTATCAACCATTTTATTCAAAGCCATTAGGTAGCTTTCTAAGCTTAGAAATGACATTATACATTAAATCTTAAAAAAGTAAATTCATAAGTCAAGTGTCATTACATTTTAACTGAAACTCTTTTTTTCCTTAACTTAAACCATTTTTAGAACCGAAAAAAAAAATCCAAATATTCACTGGAGTTTAGATAGAGTTTAAGTTTTGAGTTTATATACATAACAATATCTGCATTTCACACTGATGGGGAAAAATTCCCAACACTTAGGAAAAATTATTGTTGAGTCATGAAATTTCCGCAAAATATTTTTCAATGTAACCTATAGAACTGATTTAAGAATCAAGGATAAATGTTAATGTGAGCGCGAGAAGAGTCAATTCAAATGTGAAATGATAGTACCTTTACAACCTAGTCGGATACCTTAATAACCGCTGGAATTTTGAATACAACCATGGAAATGTGCATCAATGTGTCGTACAGGTGTCGGATATGTTTAACGAATGGAATCGCATACCTGACGGAATTACATGCACACTGAAGGGCGTTCGGTTCAGAGTTGTCTTTGAAGTAACAAACTTGCAACTGCCGGTTGTGCCAAATGAACCTCGAACAAATTTGCAACTGCCAACTGAACCTTGAATTTCAACTGCAGACGCAGTACGATACGCTACAGTCATTCCTGGAACACAATGATATTTCCTCTCAATTGTGACACATGGCCATCTGAAATTCGATTCTTTTCAAAAAAGTTATTTAATATTGTCGAGACCTGCCAACAATAATGCACAGCGGATATATTCCAGCAATGTCTTTCTGAAATAATGTGAAAACGAAATCTATACTCGTTCACACTCAGTAATGCTTTCTTCGGTAAACTATCGGTAATGCATTCTTTGTTTTCTTAAAGGCCTTCGTGACTGACATCAACTCTTCTCAACGATAAATAGCGTTCACGAACTTTGCAGCGCCTGTTAAAAAATTAACCAAATTCACATGCTTATAAAAGTATTTCTAGCGCTTCTGTAATGCGTGGAATGTAAGCTTAAATTTAAATCAATGTCATCTTTCAGTTGTAGAAAAACGCATACAAAATTTCGCTTTTCTAGAAAAACTTTTTAGAGTTCGAATATTTTTTCCAGCAATGTATTTTGTGTTGTTAAGTTAAAATAAACACCTTAATCTCTGAACCAAAGTCTAATATTATCACAGAAAATTTAACTTATATTTATTCGTTTGAAATTATACGCTTAGTACTAAAAAGTTCTAATAAGTACATAATTAGCTGCATTTTTAATAGAATCACTCAAGAAGGGGAACCGAAACTATATATGTTTTCTTTCAAGGTTTTGAAATAAACAAAATACAATTGAAGTCCGTTTCTCATATCTAAATACAGAAAGAAAACTAGCTTGTAAAATTTATCGTTTATATTGAAAATAAATCAGGCTTATCCATGTTCAAAGATTAGGACTTCGATTCTTGGTATAAAGCTATTCGAATCTAACTGCATCAAACACACAAAATAAGATAAAGCAGCTCTTATGGTTTACTTAAAGCTAGTTTTATAGTTATCAAGTTGTATTCTAGTTATTGTGAAGAAATTATTGACTTCAGGATCATTCGAACAGACTAAATGGTTCGAATAATTCAAAATGACCTTTCACAAGTGGGTGGACAGGCTTCCCTCCCCCTTTTTCCTTCTGATACTCGAACGAAAGTCTGTTATTTAATAGTTTATGTCGGCTGAAACAGATTGAATTGAAGGTAACGTAGTTTTGATATATTGACAAAAATTACTAGCTTAAAGAATACAGTACTATGAAATACAGGTATAGTCATTTATATATACGATATATTCTCTTTTTCAATTGGAAAAAAGAAGTAAGTGCTCCTTTGAAACAATTGAATAGTATTTGTTACAATGGTACATTTATTAGATGAGGTATGTATGAACATCAAGAAAATGATGTTAAAATAAATCTGCTCTATTGGTATTTGATACAAATAATACATTGGAGTAACTCACTGGTTATTTATATGTTATATATTCTATTTTTTTGAGTAAACATATATCATTTCATGAATTATTATCAAACAAAGAATATTTTACATAGAGTATATTTTTATTTTTCTGTAAATATATATTCTAAAGTTATTTGAAAATGCTATTTTGTAGAATGTTTCTAAGAAAATTGTAAAACGACCATAATATTTTGGTTTGCATAAAAAAAATTGAAGTAAATGAACATATTTTATTCGGATCATAGTTTCAATGTATAAATTGTTTTCTATTATTTCGTTCAATACATAAATTGAATTCATTTATGGTAGATTTATTTTTATGCCCCTTATTATTTTCTTGTGATAGGAACTTATTAATTTAAATTTAGAATATAAAAGATTAGCATAGAATATTATTATGTATTGTGAATTACTTTATAAAAGGCTTATATATAAAAATACAATCTTAAGATTTTCTATCATAGTTATAACCAATTATCCCACATTTAATTGATATTAAATCTGATGAGAGAGAATTTTCGAAGCAGTACTCAAAGACTTCAATCTCTTTTACATGCAAATTATCCTTACTGTTCTTGCTATAAATAGATTGAAATTATTTTGCTTTAATTTTTTTATTTATTTATGGATATGGCCTCTTTTTAAGTATAAGAAATAGTAAATTTTAAACTTATGCGCTTAATATTTGATAAGATATATTTTAAAATTTTAACTCTCTTAATCTTTATATTTATAAATTCTATTATTAAATTCCATAGTAATTTCTAATGTTAAGAAACTTCTACCACATCGTGCAATTGGGGATATCTTAAGATTCGGAGAAATAATATTGAGTTATTTGTCTGAGAATTTGTAAAAACTGTTTATACGTTAATTGTCTCTATATCATATCTGAAGCACTCTACAAAAAAATTAATTGAATAAGATTGAATCAGAACGGTTATTAATGATTTTAGCTACATTACTTAATAAAGGGAAATACTTCTGTAAGATATATAATTGCTAATGAACATGTTCCTTGAATGATAAAAATATTTTTAATATTTAAATAATTTATTATTCCAAAATTTAAGAAGAAATTATTCTGCTCTAAATATCTTCAACTTTTAAGTATCAACATTTTTTTAAAGGTATAATGAGAAAACTGCACTGAACATTTATACATTGACTTCTTAAAAATAACTCCTTTATGTATTTTATTAAATGCCGATTTCTTGCAGTTTTTCTCGAAATAAACAACCTAAAATCAATAATTTATAATATTAAACGTTTTTAATTTAAACCTATTTGTACCATTAACCCTTAGAACTTATTACTTGACGAGAACTTCAAAAGACTTTTTTTTTTAAAAAAAAGGATGGTTTAAATATGTTGAGCTATCTATGAAACCTACCCAAAGCTTAAGTAAATATATTTAATGATTTGTATAAATGAGAAAACAATAAACTCCTTGACTTCAGTAATTTCCGCATTAATTTAGAAATTTACTTTTAAATCTTGTAAATAGTGCAAGGGGTATACACATTAAACATATTTTGCTACAAAAATATTAACAAAGGTTAGTGTTTAGTCTCGGATATTTCCCCGAACACCACCAACTGTTAAATTAAACCAACCTTTACCCTTCTAAATCCAGTACAACGAGATAATTTCCACTTTACCGACGTCCGATTTTATGTCCTGCACTCAATCACAGTCGATGCTGGCTGCATTTTCTAAATTCCCACATAATCCATGGAGATTTTGGAAACATGCGTCTATTCTTGCGCGGGTACAGGTCTCGAATTAATTGGTGACCTTCCAATTAATGTCATTTTAATCCCAACCTCCTTTCTGTTCGAAATAATCGTTTGGCCGTTCGTTACGTGATGAGGGGGGGGGGGCCAAAAGATTTGGAAAGTTGCATCCACTCTATCAAAGATGCACCATGGCTTTTCCAGTTACACGCACAAAGGAAATTATTTACGAAAAGTTCAGAGAACAGCGGTCAGCCATAGAAAAGTTCTGCAGAGAATTTTCGCTGGAATAACCGAAGAATTTACAATTATGTTCGAACAAAGAGAGGAGGGCAGTGTAATTTTAACCAGTTCGTTATCCATCATGCGATGTTGGTAGTTTTAATTCTATTTGTCATTCCCTATTATCATAAAGAATATTTAATAACTCGTCCCAGCGCTCGTTGCTTTAATAAACTCTGTGTTTACATAATGCCCGGACTTGTTTTAAAGAGAATATAATCAATATCTTATGAAGACTTTGAGTTCTATTGTTCCTCTGGAAATTTCTGAGAACAGTTGTTTGGTGACCATTTTAATTTGGATGTTAGGGCAAAAGTTTGCCCCTTTAATGTATTTATAAGACATGGAGTTTAACAGTAACAAGTCGAACGTTGTAGTAATTCGTGCATGTTAATGATGTGAGCAAAGATGTTTAATTATATGTTTCCCTGTTTGCCTTTGAGTCAAAAGGGATATTTAATTAAATACTTCTTAGCAACATTACAAAAGTGTAATAAAATTAATATTTAAATAATAATTTTGAAAATTCGTTATTAAATTCGAAACAGCATATCTCAAAGGCATTGCGTTTTCCATTCCATTTCAAGCTCCGATGTTATGAGTTTTATTCTATAGGTTCAACTTATTTTAAAGTCAAGATTTAACCAGGAGGAATATATAATTGTTTTATATTAATTACTTTATGAAAGGCAATATTTCTATTCAGCATGGAGTGCATCTGTAAAAAGTGTATTTAAATTCTAAAAAAGTATATTCAAATTTCGAAAGAAGAAAAAATACTTGGAATCATTTGATTATTTAAATAAAAGAGATTTTAGAATTGTATTCTATATATTTTTGTCTATTTTACTTTAGGGTAAGTAACAAAATCCCCAGAAAAATGTGCTAAGAAGGAACTTTAAAAGTAATTGAAAGTTAACATTACTAAGTTGAAATATATAAAAGTTGCAAGTGATTTGTTTTTTATTACTTTTTCTTTCTTTTTTTTTTTTTTTTTTCATATTTATGATTACATTTATTTTCCAACTTTATTAAAATTTTTAATATGAATAAAAATATTCAAAGTTTTAACTTTTAACAATGTGAAATTCTTGAATATACTCATTAAAGAAAAAAAGTAAACTCTAATGCCTCATCTAATATTTAACAATTTTTTTTTAAATAAAAATCTGATTACGCCTCGTTCAAACTACATTGTACTTAAAATCTCATAAAATAAGTAGTGACGGTTTTGTTTTGTTGTTAGTAAAGGAATTGATATACAATACGCATCAGATCTTGTCTTCAAATAATGTTTTCAATATATGAATAAACAACTTGTAAAAAAATGATATGCTGTTTAAGGGAAATTTAACACTACTCTATTAAATAAAGTTTATAATGATTTATATATATAATAGCCAGATTCGATTTAGGTATATGCACATTATTCTTAGATTTAGGTAATCTTACGAAAAGACATGTATTTTCGCAAGATTACTGAAATCTAAGAATAAACTCACTAACGGTTTTTAATTTCTCCCTATCTATGATATATTTTTTTTTTGCTTTATATGTCTCCCGCCCTTCATTTTTTTCATTCACTAGATTCCTTTATATACATTACTATATACTTTATATATATTACTATTTAAAGAATGGGAATGCATCATGGTTTCATCATGCATCAGGATTCCCTCACAATTTGAGGTTCTCATTTTAAACATTGTTATAAAATAGCCCAAGGAATTATTTAGGGAAAGTGCATGAAATAGCCCAGTGAAAGCTCACTTAAATGTCATAAATTTAAAAACAATATTACGTACACACTAGTTGTCTCATACATATGTAGCCATGATAATATCCAAATAAAATGAATATTTGTTCTAGCCTTTGTAGAATGCATTACCAATATTATTATTGATTCAAAACTGTTAAGTAGCTTGTCTAACAGAAGTACCTTTCACACCCTAAAATTACAAATTCGTCATCCATGGCAATTGTAAAATAGAGTTCCTGATTACTGAATAAGTATTCAAAGTAGCATAAGGTTATCGAATGTTCTAATAGTGATTTATCTATCTTAAACTGAATTTTTTTTTTTATTCTTAAGGTGTCCGACTACTTTTGGAACCGTAGTTTTGACATCTTCTCAAAATATTTGCTGTTTGTATAAAACATATTTACAGCTTTTGTAATGTAATATTTTACCACCTCTATAGAGCTTGAGTTAGGATTTGTGAAGAGTTCACCTTATTTTCAAAGCCACTATCAAACGAAGAAAAAACTGGTGTTTTCTGTTGAAATTTCTCTAACATAATATATTTCAATTTCAGTAAGTATACTTCTAAATTATGTATTTTTAAAATCATAGTTTAGTCTCTATACAGACGTTTTAGTTATTTATATGCAAAATATATTGGTAGGAAACTTCACAGTCACTCAAAAAGAGAATGTTTTGAGCGTATGCTCTTTTTCCTTCACTTTTTTTTTTTTTTTTTTTGCCAAAACACATCGTTAATTATTTTATTGTTATAATATTCTTAAAACAATTTTATTCGTATATTCTTATTCAAGTGACAGTAAAAATCTCTTTTGAAAAGTCACGTTTCCGAATATAGTCATGTATCTTAGCATTAGAAAGACTGAAACTTAGTATATACCTATATTGCCCCAAATCAGTCAAAATGACTTTATTGTGAAAGAAGGATTAAAGTGCAAAGAAATTTATTTAAAAATAACTTTTAATATTGTTTTATATTATTTATAGTCATATAGCAAGTGATTAGTAAATATTAACAATAAAAAAACTTACTTCACTTGGAAAAAAAAATATATATATTTTAAAAAATTCTAGGAAATGGGCATTACATATGATTGCTCTTCTAATTGAAATTAAAAAGCAGTCAAAATGACTTTCTCGGGCAATCTAGTGTTAAGAGCATTACTATTAGTGAAGTCTCATCCCTTGTTAGAAAAACAATGTTAATGTTATTACTACACTGTAGAATTATTCAGAATATATTAGAAAAATTTTAAAAAATGGTACATTTCCTGATTTTTGTAAGGCTGTAACCGTATATACACTAAACAGGAAGCATTTGAATATAATATTTCGCAAACTGTTACGTATATGTACGTAATAGTCTTTAAAAAGGCACCTACCACATCATATCAAAACTGTAGGAGACAGCGCAAAATAAACAAACTTTATATTAATGCAAATAATAATGACTTCCGATTCCACTTTCATAGGACTCCAATGGAATTCATTCTCCACATGCTTAATCTGCACCGTACACTCTCCGGAATATTCGCATATATGCCTCTTGTATCAAAAAGCATATTTACCACTCTCTCTATTCACCAGGGCTTTGTGTCCCAGTAGTACCATTAGCGCACTAACAGTCAAAGGCCAGATTTAATCAGTGAAATTTTAGTGGCCGGAGCAGTTTCATCCCTCAAAGGCAACAAAAGTTAGACACTCTCCGTATCACTTTGCGACCCCAAGGGTAATGCGATATATAATTACAGCTTTCAGCGGTTTCTGCTTTATCGAATTTGCACTGGAATTGTGTATACGCTCGGGCTATGGCTATTAAACCTAATGCATATGATACCAGGAAGGAAGTCAATTTCGGAAAACTCTGCCTGCTATGAAATGCATTTCGAGCTATATTTTCGATGTCTTGTTCTGTTAAGGACTCTGTCTGAAAGCAGATGAAGGATTATGGAAGCTCTAATAGCTTATTTGTATAATAGGACGTAGTTTTCGGTTCGGATTGTCTATGGAGTGATGGAGTGGTGTTCTGAATGCCGGCATGGTAATTTTTAGATGATAAAGATGGCATTGCTCCGATAAGGATCGTTTTCTAAGGCTTAGTTGCGGTTCGTAAATTTGCATTCAGATTTGAACTCATTCATTTGATGCTCTGTAAAGTTGGTGAGTTAAATTGTAAATTGTGGATGAATCTCAGTATGTTTAAGCTTATAATAATGCTTGAATTTGAAGAGTCCCAAATAAATAAAATGGCTAAATTTGTATTTAGCAATGTCATTACATATATTTATAGTAAAAAGTGGGGTAGAGAGGTTGATTTTTAATATTATTGGACTATTTTCTAATTGACAAATAAAAATATTTTATTGCTTATAAAATTCCTTTTATTTAGTTTATTTTTTTTAAAAAAACAAAAAAAAAATTGTAAGCGTCTATTTTAATTGCAATATATCGATTAGTATAAAATCATCCAAGTTTATTTATTTTGTTATATATTTTTATTTGATTTTATCTATTATTAAATTTGTTCATTATCGTTTTTAAAACTTCCTTTATTTAGTTTATTTAAAAAAAAATCTTAGTGGTTTGTTTAATTGCAAAATAAATATCCAGATGGCGCCACTATTTTTCTTCTCGAATAGTCTTTCCAATTATTTTACGTCATTTCGCGTAGGAAGCTTATTGTGGAAGGTTGAATTTTCGATTTCCAGTAATTATTTTACATGTAAGTTTTTTTTTTTTATTTATTTTTTTATTCCTCTCCTTGAGACATTCATTATTGTTCTCTTTTCTTAGCTTCATTTTAATATATTATCAGGTTTTTCTTCCACGTGTGGTATTAGGCTTAACTTTTCAACTTGGTGATTTTTTTCCCCCTAGTATGTCGAAAGTTTCTGCTGTACGGGGAAGGTAGGATTCGTATAGCATTGCTAACCCTAATTCGCTGGCCTAATTCAGCGACAGCCTTAAAAATCATAATAGGTCTCCAGTTTAGTCCAAATACTTTTTTGTATCTACATTTGTTGTGTCTGGTGAATTCCAATTTCTTCCTGCTTTAGCATTGTAGGTTCTAGTACTTCTTCACTGTTATTTTATATATATATATATATATACCTACACAAAGTCCTCAACCATTTGAAAAGAGGTACACAGATGAAATCTTTGTAAGTAGACAGAAATTATTTTAAGATATATGAAACATTCTTAACAGTATGTAGAGTGTATTTATAAAAAAACAAACATTTAGAGTTTTTTGTGTCCCACAATTATAAAGTTAAAAATAGTGTGAAAAAACTCTAAATTTGAAAATTAAAATAAAATTCTTCCATTTCCATATTCTGTTAAGTATTATGCTTAATTATACACAATAAAAAAAATGTGCCATTTTTAGAACATGTTGGTTGCTTAGGGGGTTAAGTTTTGTTATTGCAAAACATGTGGCTGTTGTCTCCTAAACCTTCTTGCAAGGTAGAGTTTTAAACTTTTTGTTCGCTTCTACATATAATGCCTACATTTGCAGCTATGTGACCCAGATTTAATATGTATACGCAACTGGTAGACATATTGAGAGAAATAATAAAATAATGGTAAACACCATAATAAAATAATGTATAACATTCTACAATACGAAAATAGAACAATGTGATGTTATTTTCATTCAAATTCCACAAATATAAAATAAAGCAAGCTTTGAAAAATTTGATTAATTTATTACTCTTTAATCAGGATATTCAAAAACCTAATATAGTTAAGTAATGAATTAAAATTTAAAATTAGCACAAATAAATAAAATCATACGTGCGATATATAACATGCATTTTTTATTATATTTTAGTCGTTATTTTACAAATTAAATTAAGAAAATGTTGATTGCTAATAATCTAAGTCATTTCTTTATCCACAGTCTTCATCTGTACAATCTAGTATTTAGATAATGCTTCATAAAGAAAACTAATTATCCATTTGCATTTTATGCTTAGGAATAAAGAGAAAACTATTTTCTAAATTAATATTTTCTGATTTTTATTTTATTTTTAAAACAGCTAATTACGTAAATGTGACAAAAAATGCATAAATACAAAACTAAATTGAAAAAAAAAAATGTCTTACACCTTAAACACGAGCACAAAATGCAAATGGATAAATAGTTATCTTTATGAAGCACAGAGAAATACACCAGTTATAAACGTTTTAGTATATAGAAGTATTTTTGACAATTTCTAATTAATCAAATTAATCTCAAAAGTTTATTTTAAAACTGTATGCCTTTTGATAGAAACACGCACTGATAAAGTCATGAAATTTGCTACAAAACTGCAAACAATGAACTTAACAGAGAATAAAATTAGCAACACTGTTTAACTTTGTAAAGAAATTATTTAATTTATTTTCGTTTTTGTCAATAGATGTCACTTTTTACAAAAATAAATCGTCTACATTAAGAAAGAGGTTTCTCTGCTATTCTTAGTCTATTTCTAATTTGATGAACTTTGGTAATACTTTCGTGTTTCTTTTGACTCCTTACAAAAAAGGTTTAATCTAGTAAAATCTTTACAAAATGAGTTTTTTGGAATTTATTTGTCTTCCTAACTATTCCAGTTTTTGCCCTTTGTGTAATAATGAAAAAGAATTTAATTACGTAATGCAATTTGAATGTTTGTATTGAATCTTACTAGTCTAGGGATTTGCGACGAATTTTTTTTAAACTATATTTTATTGGAGAAATTCATAAGAGAACATGACTATATATATATATATATATTTATAATGTTTTAATTTTTCAATATAATTCGTTTTTGCGAAATTTTGAAAGAAATATTTGAATATAACATTTAATTTTTTGATTCTCTCGGATTGTCGTGGATTATATTTTCTTTTATGGATTAGTTTTTAATACTTTCCAATATGTACATAATTCCTAGTAGTATTTATATTTTTCTTTCTTAATTTTCATTCCAGCTGGCAGTATGACTAATCCAGCCATCAGGTCCCGACTTCTCTGGGTATTTCATAATATTGCATGTCTATATATTTTTAACAGTTCAAAAAAGGATAATAGTTAAAAAAATGATTTTTTATCAATAAAATATCAGTAGAACCCACTATCAAATTTGTCACTTTATTTCCGTAAAATCCGGTCTTCATGTATCACTACTTAGCAAAAAAATTATGTTTACCAATTTTCAAATCTGTGGGTCAATTATTTCTAAGACGAGAGTTTATCTAATGCGACTTATTAAACAACCTCAGTCCCCTAGGAGCCTTCAAGGAGCCCGGGCTTATTTGATCTCTAGTAAACCAACGCAAAATGGTTATCTAATTTCAAATATGTGGCTCTGGTAGATGAAAAACAGTAAATTTTAACTGTAACACTGCCTTAATCCCTTTTAAGAAGTAATTTCCGCCAAATCCGTTCTTAGTGGATCTATACTAAACAAATGATGCGTGCTAACTAAATTTTAAGTCTGTACGTCTTATATAATTCTGGATTACTCCTAAGAAGAGTATAAGTGAGGATATCACTTCTCTCCCATATATGCATATATATATATATATAAAGATAGAGGGGGGGAATAATATATGGGCAAGATGGGCTTCATTAAGTTTTGCTTAACACTAAAATCTTAAGTTTAGGCTTTAACATTTTGTTTTAGAATAAGTGATCTATAAAAGCATTTGTGTGAACCATACATTTAAAAGGTGTCATGAACTTTGGCTGCTAAAGTGTGAGGGTTCGCGAAAAGATGAAACATTTTCTGAAAATACACACACACACACGAATGCATTATTATGAGTATCTAATTCAGGTATGGGCAACCCAAATGACCTTGCGAGCCACTTAGGAAAAACATTATAATCACGAGGGCTACATATAAGAATATGTTACTTTGTATTATATTTGAACCTATTACAAATATTTATTGGGTTTAAACAGATGCCACGTGACAAAATAGAAACATTTGTGTGATTTATTTGTTACATAATACCAAAAACAAAAATATTGCATAGAATATCCGCATTTTGTATCGTTTGTGAATCTCGAGGGCTTCAAGATTATTCAAGGTGAGTCGAGAGTTGGACACCACTTATCTAATCAGTATCTAAACTTGACCTAAACTGTGGGAGCATGTCAAATTCAAACCTAGTTTTCTAAGTATCTGGAATATAAATCTTGTACCCATCATGAATAGCAGATTATCAGAAACTTTATTTTATTTTACACAAATGTTTTTATTTTATTTAAATTGCAAATGTTTATTTTGTAAATGTCTACAAATAGCACATCTGCATTCGTGCTCGTGATCTCGGATATTTTTGATAACACATCTAAAACCATTTCTTGCAACTATTCAGGGGTCATAGGTTTACCCAGAATAACAAAGAATTCTGACAGGTCAGTCGGCGATACCAATTCGGTAAAGATGGAAACTCATACAGTCATGTTCTGTGAGCAGTCTAAAACAAGCATAGCAGCTCTTCTAGGAACTTCAAGAGCAAACCTCAGGAATAATATGAGTCCTAGAATGGCCCGTCGGATCCTTTCCACTTGAATCAAGCAATTTCCACTATTCACTTCTCTTTCTTAAACCCTGCATTACATTAATCACCATCCTCCTAACTGTCCCTCTTCACTTGACTTTAAATAGTGTCCTTCATTAACATAAATCGCTGCTCATTTACAAAAAAAAAGATGTTAATAAACATATCACGCCATCGAAAGAAAACTCTCTAAAGCAGCGGTTTTCAAACTATGTGGCACGCCCTCCTAGGGGCTCGAGCATATTGAATAATCGAAAAACAAAATATTATTTTTTTAAAAAAATATTAATTTACTGAAAGTAAACAAAATATATACTGATATAATAAGTAAAATACACATTTACACTGATATAATACACTTATAAATGTTTTATTAATGCAGAATTGTATAATTTAACAATACTATATTAAAGAAAAATTCAATAATAGGCGTGTGAATTAGTGGCCCCATGGGCTTGTCAGATACAAAATTATATATATAAAATATAACACTTATCTTGATCATTCGTACGATTTATAATTAATCCCTTCCCTACCGATTAAACGTTGCGAGATTCGCTCCCCAATGCCACTGTTTTCCACTTAGGTGCGCATATGTGGTGTATTGAGGGAGGAGGGGGAAGGAGCAAGTAGGCAAATCCTGTGAAGTAAGTAAATCTTTCGCAAATACTGTGAAGATCCTGTTATTGCATTCCAAAACCTTTGGAATAATTTTAAGGCAAGAAGTGCACATAAAAGATCTACTTCGGTAATACGTATATATACGCTCGGGGCAATTAATGCTTTGACTCAGAAAGGCATTTACATACACCCGCGGCACTTAAGAGGTTAAAGTCTTATTCAAGCTTTAGCGTCAAAGTATAGAATTATTCAATTCAATGCATTCTTATTGTAAGGAGGGGGAGGGTGAAAAAATTATGATTGAATATTGGGTGGCACATATTGAAAGCTTGAGAAGCACTGCCTTAAAAGATTAATAAAAATCGCGAATACAACCCGTTACAAGGAAACTAAAATAACACTTAATAATAATCACGCCATCATTCAGCAAAGACGTAATACTATAAATTTCATTTACTACAAATTGATAATAACGATTTTGCTATAAATGTATCAGGGTCCATTAATTCAAAGCGTTTTTTTTGGGGGGGAAAGGGGAGGAATTTTTAATTGGAAACAAAATTTAAACTTTTGCAGAGAATGAACTAAATGTTTCTAAACTGTTAGTGTTTGCTATAAATTTAAGCTTTTTTTTATATCTCCCAAGAAATCGCTTAATACTTTTTGAGAGGTAAATCTAGTTAAAGCCTTAAAAAAAGGGAGCGTTATAGGTCAAGAGACGGGAGGGCAAGCAAAGACACGGCGATAAATTATGACAAAAGCTGCTCATGTAAGTCTACCCTAGACACATACCCATGCTGCCTAGCGTTAAGGAAACCCGAGATTCCGTTACGTCACGAAATATGGAATAGACTTTACCGAAGACGTGTGACGAAAGTAATAGATTTTTAGGAGCACTCTAGTATGATTGAAGCACGCGTCGTATATCATTTTAAAGCCTAAAGTTTGCAGACCAAAAATGCCAAAAGAACAAAATAAGAGAAAGAAGAATAAGGGTAAAGAGACACCACACACATATAAGCAAGGCCAAAAAAGCAAAGTATAAAAGAAAAAGAAGAAAAATGAAAAAGTATTTTAGCAAAATGGCAGCATGTCACTTTCGATGGAATTCGGGGATCATGATTGATTTCTGGGCCCAAGAAAGAAATTAAATATCCGCGACTATAAATTCTACAGCGCCAGATTATTTTTAGTTCATGGATTTTATGACAGAAGGTGCCAAATTATCTTTCCCGCTCATCGCCCTCCCTCCCATAGACTTCCCTCCTCCCCACCTTCAACTTTTGATAGATAACTGATGGGGACCTAATAAACTATGCCGTGGTTCTCAAATTAGAGATTAAAACTTTTCGCTGATGAAAGTATTAAACGCTTTTGAAGTGATTCGTTTTTTTGTTTTTGATTTTTTTTTTATACTTCCAACTCGACCTTCGTTAATTTAATTAAAATATTCTTGTGTTTCAGGGAAAAAAAGAAAAAAAAAATATTCTTCATTGTGGTTATGAGTCGCAAAATGTTTCAAGAAACATGTGCAAATTTATATATGTATAGAAAAGAGAGAGATATGAGGAAAAATTAAATCACCCTTCGAAATGGAATACTCTATATCAGAGATGGCGAACCAACAGCATGCGTGTCATTGATGGTATGGACCACAATATTTAGGGCACGCCGCCGATCAAAATGGTTTGCATTTTAATTCAAAATAACAAAGTAAAATATGATGTATTACGAACAAACGCGAGTGATAAGTTGAAGTTTTCAGCAAGATTTTCTCAGTTCAAAGAATTATCGAAAACACTCAAGTTTCTTATGTACCCTTATGTGGATTCATTTAAAAGACTGAAGTTCCAATATGATTGGATGCGATCACAATATTTCAGGATTTTAAGAACATTGAGCCTAAATTCTATTTTTCATGTTATCTCGTTATTGCTGATATTGAAGCGGCACCTGATGAAGTGTAACTTGAAGTTATTGACTTAAAGTCAAATCACAGTGTGAAGCAAATATTTAATCTTGGGACATTGTGTTTGTACAAATCAGCTGAAAATTTTCCATGTATGAACACATTAGATGGGAAATGGTTCTTTACAGTTTTGTTGAGAAATATAAGCAAAGTTTTCATTGCATGAAGATCAAATAGAGTAAATATTAGTTACAAGTTAGCTGGCATAAACTTGCAGGCTGTGAAACAAACAATCTCACTCAAATTTGAAATAAAAAAATTAATAAGCTAGGAAAGTATGATAGGGTATAATTGTCTCACAATAAAAAGTTTCTAAAATTAAATGGTATTGCAGTTTAGGTAATATAAAATTACAACAGATTAAGCAAATTCAATAAAATTACCAGCATTGTATTAAACTTGTATTTATATTATTTTATAATGAATGCAACCGTTTACAAAGGTGCGGATCTCAAATATCCTCCATTTTTACAATGGGGCCCAGAACCAAAAAAAATTGAACATCCCCACCCTGGCTTTAAACTTAAATATACTTAATTTTTTTTATAGCTATTTAAGTATTTAAAGAACATATGGCCAAGGTTTCAAACAAAGTAAAAGTCTACTGGTTCGAAATTCTACCACACAAGGAACTTCTTTCTCTTTTTAGTTCTTTTTTTATTTTTATGAGGTTTTTTAAAACCCATAAACATGTCAGCTGTCCAAAGAGGAACAGTATAAATTTAGAAGTCAACCAAAGAACTACTTTGTTCAACGGTTGAACAGTACACTATTTTATTGTCTTTGTACAAAAACCATGGTAGTGTCAATCATTGAAAAAATAATAGAGAATGTAGTATAAACCAAAGTTCCATCTTGTAGATGAGTTTCATCTAAATCATAGCATATAAAAATAATTTAACATTACATATCTAAAAATAAGCTAAAAGTTTAAAATATTCCACATTATATAAAAACAGACTTGTAACATATGTAATTTAATTGATATAATATTAAAAAAATAAAAAAGAAATTATAATATTCAACGCACATTCATTACAATTAATTAATTCCTCCATATGCTTGCCTTAAATTGCTAATAAAAAATTC
The DNA here is from genome assembly GCA_019973955.1 of Trichonephila inaurata madagascariensis. NCBI lineage: Eukaryota > Metazoa > Arthropoda > Arachnida > Araneae > Nephilidae > Trichonephila > Trichonephila inaurata. The sequence continues at coordinate 33,179 of BMAV01008366.1, read as the reverse complement.
AAAAATTATCTTTCTTTACTTCATTTATTTTTCTTTATAAACATTTCCTTAAACTACATATACATATTTCTACATAAGCTCACAATACACAGAAGAGCAAAACCTAAACTCAAGTTAAAAATGAATACATTTATTCCATCTGTGCCGTATTTTCCACAAGATGTGGTTTTCCCGAAAGAAGAAAAGACTAGCAAAAGCTTTTCCTCCTCAATGGGTGCATTCTTGCTAGAAGTGCTTTTTTTTTATCTTTTTTTCCTTATACTAACTATACTTTCACCGACAAGAAGAATGCATTTCTTAGCTATAATTCCGCCTTAGCTATATTAGTTGCGACTGTATGGAATGGTATTTGCCACATCTGTTACGCTATCATTACTCAACATACAATCAGACGAAATAGCTCTTCACTGGCAGTAACAGTTGGATTACGACTACTCTGGCATTGATAAATGATGCCGGAATCTTACCCGGCTGCCTTTCCTGGAAAATTAGGCGACTCGTTTGTGAATAAGTGATAGAATGTTTTGAATTCCGATAAATGAAGAAATATTTTAGGCATTTTGTAATTTAAAATTTCTTTTGATTTTTGAAAAATTGTCAAATCTGTGTAAATCGGTTGACACCGGTATGTAACTCAATTGGAAAAAAAAGTCAGAAGTTATGCAGTAAATATCACATTAAATTTTACTGTGACATATAATATTCAATTCGTCGTACATTAAAATAGAGTTTGAATGTCAAAATATTATATATGTTGTATGTAATTTAAAAAATATATATTAAGGTATCCGAATACGTTCGGAACATTACGTTGCAAAAGCGCATAAATGAAATATTTTCATGATATTTAGTGTCACTTAGATAAGAATACATGTATGCAATTGTTTTAAGGACATTTTGACAAAAAAAAATATTTAAATACAATATTTTGGCAAAAAATTAACTTAAAATAATTTTTTTTCAAAATGTTCTCCTTTTGCGAAAAATGCTTCTATTATAATATTATTTTGCCTGTATATAGCTCAGACCTCTGTACAGAGGCTCAACTAGAATTTTTGAAATATATAACTTAGAAGTGGGTTTATCCTTATTTTACGACAACAGAGGGGAGCAATTTTAAGAAAAAAAATGCCGATAATTATTTCAATTGGTTGTAATTCTGAAAATAATGTGAATTTTTCAAAACTCATAATTGAGCCTCTGTTAAGAGGTCAGAGATATATACAGGCAAAATATTATTATATTAGAAGCATTTTTCACGAAATGTGACAACATTTTGAAAAAATATTATTCCAAGTTAATTTTTTGCCAAAATATTGTATTTAAATAATTTTTTTTGTCAAAATGTCCTTAAAACAATTTTATACGTGTAGTCTAATCTAAGTGACACTAAATATCATGAAAATTGTCCATTTATGTGCTATTATTTTTTTTTATCAATGGAAATTTGTGGAGGCAAATCCTTATGGGTGTGAAGCAGTGATATCCAAATTTTGGAAGCGTGATAACCTTAAGTGGGGACACGACATATCAAAAAGTCGGAAATAAGACATTATTTTTTTTTAAAAAGTATTAATTTACATTATAAAATTCTTAATTACAATACAAAAGATGTATACATTCTGACATAATAAAAAATAAAATACACATTTACAGTGATATAACATACTTATAAATGCAGAAAGGAAAAGTGACATAATATTTATCATATTACTTAAACTGAACTATCGACTGAGTGGCGTAGTTCGCTTATCGAGGGCTTTCTGCACCTAAGGTTGCGGGTTCGACCCCAGGGCTGCGGTAGCCCAGTTGTCAAGGTATCGGATCATGGCCGGCGTGTCATGAGTTCGAGCCCAGTACCACTGAAGACCCGCCGTGTAAGGCAGCGAGGCACGTTAAATGTGTTGAGAGCTGAAATGTCCACCCGTTAGTATGGTGTGGTAGTTAGGAGAGGGGGGTGCTAGCTCAGGTGTTGTCCACGGCACTTGACCACGGTTAAAAATTACGTGGTCCGTCGCCAAAAGCCCTCTTGCAGCTTTACAGTGCGACGTTAATATTCCCTCAGTCAATCGACTCCAAACCAAGTCGGTGGATTTTCATGATTCAAATATTTTGCAGCGTCTATGGCATATGATTATGCGACATGTAAAATATCCCTTGAGTGTCGGTTTGGAATGGGTGCTCTCTACAAAATTAATTTCCGAAGTACACAATTTTATATCGTCAGAACTGAGGCACTTCCCTCTGGGGAGCGTCGAAACTATTTGTGGCAATTGGTATTGTCTATATGATGCCGCACAAAAAAGTAATACCAGTTCCTGAGGAAGGTACTAAGTCTGCAAAAGTAAAAAAACTAATCCGTAGTCCCATTAGGAAAAATAAAAACTTAAAATGAACAAACTTAAAATATAAGTTATTAAAAGTAACACATATGCAAAATGTAATACTTATATATTGATAAACGCTGTATAATTTAGGTCGTGTTGTAGCTGTAACGTCAAAGTGCTTTATTATTGCATTCAATACATTGTTATTGTATGAGAGAAGGAAATTCCGATAGAAAATTTGATCGCAAATATTAACCCTCCAAGCGGTCTGCACGTAAAATTCCGCCATTCCAGAGATGATTTTTCTGACTTCAAGCAAGATTCTCAAAAGCGGCCGAGCCGCATTCTTAAAAATACGGCTCAACCGCTTTTGAGAACCCCACCGGAAAGCAAAAAAATATGTGCGTTGCATTTTTGAAGCATCTCTAGAATGGCAAGACTTTAAGTGCAGACCGCTTAGAGTGTGAGAAGCATTTGTGTAAAGTACAACTAGGAAGACCTAAGCAAAAAAAAATGTGTGAATGGCTTCCGAGTCATTAGAGCTTATAGTCCAAAGTGAAAATGTAAGACGTATGCAGTGAATCCTTGATCAACGTTGTGCCTGAAATTTGCCTAAAGAGGGATTTCCATAACAAAGAGTTTAAATATTGATCACAAGAAAAAAACAAATACGAAACTATACCCTAAACATATTTGCTTTTCTGAGACATTTATGGAAGATGACGAAGTCACTGAAACAAACAAATCAGTACTTCAAACCCCTACTGTCCAGATGGGCCTCTAGTCAAATTTTTACTATTGCCTAAGTTTCTATTTTATCAAGACTCTTCGAAATAGCATCGTTTAGGCACAATTGTGGTTATTCAAATGACATTTATAGGATTACTGATTTATTTATTTTGCCGTCACTGAGACTTTCAAATTACGTATAGACTTAAAAATGAGCTGGATATAGTGTATTGATGTAGAATTATGATATTTAGGTATGTCTGTATAATGTAAATGTAGTTTTAAAAGATTTTTATGACATTAGTTCCGATGTTTTTAGGACAAATCCAGTGTAAATGGACTTTACAAACAGATAAATGCATGTTTTCATTAGCTGTAATATTTATATAATTTGCACAATCCTTATCAAATTTCATATCTGAATGAAACCAAATAAGATATTTTACTACAAATGAACGTAAATCCAGTACTATATTTAAATTTTGTTAACATTGCATGCGAGTTTTTTTTTAACTCTAGTAAAATTATAATTAAAACTTCTAAAATTAAGCAGAAAGCAATGTGTTTATTTTTGAGAATCACAATGAAAACAAAAAGAAAGGAAACAGTGGTACGTTGTAAAAGTAAAATAAATAAGCACGCATTTGGCTTCAGTCTATACATAATTAAGTATAATTAACCAATAATCCTTTTGAAGCCTAAACAGCTAATTTCATAGAAAACAAGCTATGGCATTTTGAAATTTTTTAAGTTGAAAGTCAATTTTATTTTAAAACTAAAAATAAGAAAAATATACCATTTGTTTCAGTTCCCTGATAAAACCTGATTCATAACGTAACCAGGATCAAAATCCATCAAGGAATTATTTTCGAATATCAACCAACAAAATTAAAATATATCCATTATTAATGCGTACCTATGTTCATTATGTCAACCAGATCGGTATTATAGAAATAACAAATTCTATTGCATCAATTCAAGCTGTCAAAACCAACTAGCATTAAATTAAATAATACAGTTTCTTTTCTTTGTATTTGCCGTCCACATTATGGTAAAACAAATTTTTGGTGCTGATTCCTTTTATCAAATAAAATTTGAAAGTTATGAATTTTTTAACTCAATTAATTAGAGACTTCATGTTCTTATTTTACCATTCCCTCGTCTTTCTTCCTTTAAATGACACAGAGATGCAGTTTTCAAAAAGGTCTTTGATAAAATTCATCCTTTGACTCAATGGATAAAAGAAAATGAATAATTAATTAAAAGAAATGATTTCGTCCCCTTTTAGGTGACATCAAAATATCTTTGAGATACATTCTGCGAAACTAAACTATTTTTCTCGTTGAATATTCTCCAATTCGTGACAACATTATTATTCTACGCTCTGAAGCAGAATTTTCGATTAAATCTTAATTTAATCTAAGTAACACTTGGTTAACTTCTAAATTGAGCATTATTGATTAGTATGCCTAAAAAGAGAAATAATACGAATAACTTTAGGTAAATCTTCAAATTATTAACTGAGTTAGTCAATTTAGATTTATTGCACACTAATTAAGTTACTTATTCGCAACGGGATCTTGAACTTTATATCCATTATTTTCTTTATTTAAGTGTATTCACAGTATTATATTTAATAGTATTTGTGTTTATTTCACACATGCATTGAACCAGATAGCAGAATCGCATTAAATAAACATTACGCTACTTAAATAATAATAACTCGGAGCACTTTAGTCAGGAGAAGTGCGTTGAAATTATGAATTATGCATTAAAACCAGTCTAAAGATCATAATTTTAACTAATAAAAATGTCATTTTGTCGCAGAAATAAATTTTTTAAAAAAAAAGGATTTAAGGCAGTGTTTCTCAGACTGTGGGGTGCGCCCTCTAGGTGGTGGAGGGGGCGTGATAAGCCACATAGGGGGGGGGGACGCGAGCATGTTGAAAAGTCGAGAACAAAGGACTAGTTTTAAGAAATTATTAATTTCCTGAAGTTAAATAAAATACATTCTGACATAATAAAAAATAAAATACACATTTACACTAAAATACAGTTGAACCTGTTTTTGTGCGATAGGAAGGAACCGCATAAAATAACCATAAAAAAAATATATATTCGAAAATTTCATTATAAATCTTACATATAACAACCAAATTCTTCGAAATACTGCAGAAAAATTTTTTTATGCGGTCGCACAAAAATAAAATCCCATAAAAGAGGATCGCACAAAAACAGGTTCTAATGTAATACACTTATAAATATATCAGTACTGCGCAAAGTATTTTATAATTACCGTAAAATCCGGCGTATAACGCGTACCCCTAAATTTTGACTTCATTTTTTGAGTTAAAAGTATAATGATATAATGAGATATAAAAAAAAATGATAGTTTCAAAAGTAAAGAAAGAGATAAGCATAAGAAAAATTAAACTTCTACATAGATCGGACTATTGTCGATTTGAAAGAAACGACATTCCTAATGAAATTAAAGGATTCTGATTCTAAAAATAAACTATTTTTCAGAATTCTGGGATAATACCTCGAATAAAAAAATGGCTTAAAAATATACCAGCATTGTATACGCATATTTCCCGTTTTTTCGTAAGAATGGGGTGCGCGTTATACGGCGAATATACCTAAATATTAAAAAATGTAGCTTGAAAGTATGATTACGCGTTATACGCCGGTGCGCGCTATAAGCTGGATTTTACGGTAATTTAACAATACTAAGTTAAAAACAAATTTTATAATTACCAGTGAACCCATGGCCTTGTCATGCATAAACTTAAAAACAGAAATTAACACATATATACGGTTTAAAATTAATCCCTTAAACGCCGATTAAAAATTATACAAGTTGCTCTCCAATACCACCGTTTAACATGTAGTAGGCGAACCTATGTGGTGTATTGGGGTCGGGGGGGGGCGGGTACAAGAGGAATAAATAAGCAAACCTCTGAAATAAGTAATTTCTTCGCAAACACTGTCAAGGTCATTTTATTGCATTGCAAAACCTTGGGAATAATTTTATGGATAGTAGTGAAAAAAGCCTTCTTCAGAAATTCGTATATATACGTCCGGTCCAATTAAAGCACTACTTAAGCAAAACGTTTATATACCCCGTCGGCACTTACGAGATTAAAGTGGTATTGCAGGTTTTGCGTCAAAGTATAATATTTTTGATTTCAATACATTGTTATTGTGTGGAAGGGAGTGCGATTAAAATTTTTATTTAATATTGGGTCACAAATATTGAAAGTTTGAGAAGCAATGAATCAAGGGTCTTGTGTGCAATATGTAGCGTATGGTTACTTTAATAATAGGATTGAATGGGAGAATTGCATGCTTATCAGTTGATGAGGGCACGATTAAGTGTTATAATCACATTACAATACAAAAATAAATATTATGCTATTCGTGTATTTTCATTTTCCTAACCTATCTGCATTATTATTGTTAAAAATATTTATTTTCATATATTTTTTTATTTGTATTTTTGGCAACAGCGAAATACATAAATCAGGTTACTTTTTGCACGTGATTCCATTTACCACGTCTAAGGCGTCACATTTCATGATCCGCATGAAATGATGAGTATTTGAAATGCGCTGAGACGAAAAATGCAACTTTAAAAAAATCTATCATCATTTACTGTATCAATAATTGATAGGTATATATTGATGAAATCAAACTGTAAAAATAAATTTCACTAATAAAGCATTTGCATACAGTAGAAGTTTCCTAATAACAGTTATAAAAATGGATAATGGTAGTAAATGTAATGCAAAAAATTACACTGGTGCGATTTCTTTCGTCTGGAAACTGAGCATATCATAAATTTCTTTTGAAAACTGAAGGTAAAGAAATTTATTTTCTGGAAGCTTGTGAAATTGTTTCGCCTATAAGGAATTTCTCGATACCAAAAATTGTTCTTCAAGACTGAAAATGATAAAACCTTAGGAACATTTTCTAGACTACACAGAATATTCATCTTCACAGAACGTACAAAATTTTCCAACTCAATTTAGTGGTAATATAAAAGCATCAAGTACAAGATATAGTATGTAAAAAGCAATGAAAATGTTCTTGTTTCTTCGCTTTCTTTTGATGGTATTTTATTCTGTATATTAATTCTGCGCTGAAAAGGAATGAATTGCAAATGACAATCAATAGTTGGGAGCAATTTTTATGCATAAAATTCATTTTATCAGAGCTTGTACACGTAAGCAATAAGACAGCGAGTTCAGGTTATTATTATTTGCTTATTATGTAAGATTATTGTGTGTTTTTTAAAAAGCAATTATAAAATCCCCGTGCCCCACAAAGTATCATTCGAGGTTTACAGACGTAATAATTAATCACAGATAACAAAGGAAAAAAGGAAAAAATGTTTGACGTTATGAAGAATTACAAATATTTACAACAAATTCACAAAACTTTTTAAAAACGCTTCACGTTCTGTTCGCAGGGATATGGATCTAAAAACATCCTTCGTCCCCTTTCTAGATAGTATTAGGGGTCTAAAAGTGGAGTGTCCTGAATGGAAGAACAAAGTTCAACTTTACTTGTAGAGGAAGCGATCCGATTGGTTGGTAAGGTAAAGCAGATGGGTGACGTCAGAATCTGGAGGAAGTGCTCTTGATAAATTCGGCGGGAAAAACCTTGATGATTTTGGCGGAAAATTGTGTGTTGTGTGAAGAGGAAGCACTGGCATTGGTTGATGAGAGTGAGATCGTTTTTCTATTGGCTGCCCTGAAGTTGGAGAGATTAAACAGAGGGGAGAATAATATCACTTCTGATATAAAGAAGTTGGAGAAAATTCGGAGGCTAATTTATATTAAGTCCCTTGACAGCCAGTCTTAGATCTTTGTCTCCGTCTGACATACTTGGAACATAGAAGAAGCACGTGTTCTACATTATCTTCGATACCAATATTACAATTACAGGATGATGACGGAACTAAATTAAATTTTTTCAAGTAGTTAAGACAGCGTTTCTCAAACTGTGGAGCATGCAAACTGTGGATAATTCTACAAGGGGGCACGAGCATCTTGAAAAGCCGAAAATAAAAGATTATTTTAAAAATTTACTAATTTACTGAAGGTAAGCAAACAAAATACATTCTGACTTAATAAAAAAAATAAAATAGACATTTACACTCACATAATATACTTATAAATGTATCAGCACTGCAAATCTGTTTTATGATTAATTTAACAATACTAAGTTAAGAACAAGTTTAATAATTACCAGTGCCCCCAGTCTTGTCATATATAAAATTATATTCAAAAATTAACACTTATCTTGATAATTTGTACAGTTTATAATTATTCCCTCAAAACTGACAGTTACGCGATTCACTCCCCAATGCCACCGTTTTACATGTAGGCGTACATATGTGATGCATTGGTGAAGGGAGGGGGAGGAATAAATAAACAAATCCTCTGAATTAAGTAAATCCTTCGAAAACTGCTCAGGTCCTTTTAATGCATTTCAAAGCCTTCGGAATAATTTTATGGATAACAGTGCTAAGAAAAGGTCGTACTTTCGTAAATACGTAAATATACGTCCGGGAAAATAACACTTTAGCTGAGCGAGACGCTTATATGCGTAGGTGGCACTTAAGTCGTATTGCAGTTGTAGCATCGAAGTATAGTATTATTGAATTCAATACAGTGGTATTGTATGGAGGGGGCCGCGATGAAAATTATGATTGAATATTGGATCGCCAATATTGAAAGTTTGAGAAGCACTGGCTTAACAGATTATTGTTTAATTTATAAATTCAAGATACACATAAATAATAGTAACAAATTTACCTAATTCAGTAGTGTAATTTTAAACCAAGTTTAAGTTTTCTCCCATTATAAAACATAGTTTTTCTTTAAATAACACACACATAAAAAATGCTTCTCTCTTTCTATCTGTGTATTTCTATGTTAAGAAATATATACTAAGAGTCAATCCATGAAATAGAACTTTTAAAATATATTCCATCTTTCTTACAAAATTCACGGGGAAAGAACGTTAATCCTTTTTTTTTCTTCCTGATCTAAGAATCTTCATCGATTTTATGTCCTTTTACGCGCTTTTATCCATTTCTTATTTAAAAATACTTCGACTACATTTACGCCATTTTTCCTTCTAAAAAATTATATACTCTTCAAAGAAAATTCCTAGAAGTGAAGTTTCTTTTTTAAGTCGACCGATTTACGTCACTGTGAAGTGACAAAAAAATGGCCCTCGAAGTGGAAGCTACTTTTATCGCTTCATTGTTGAGCTGAATTTTAAAGTCCTTTGAGAAATATGACAGTTTTCAAAGTGATGTCCTTTCAATGGAATATAAGCAGTTGAATTGATGATGAACAAATGTTCAAAACGTATGACATTGGATTTTACGAATCAATAGTTCAATTTAAAAACGGATCAAATCTCTCTTTAAATCAAATTTTAAATTATAGTGGTTTTCATTCTTAGAATTTTATTGACATGCGAATAAATAGAATGTTTGTTTGACAGATGAAAGTAGTCAGTTTTTTTTTGAATTTGGAATAAGAGAATTTTAGTAAAAGAGGGGAGTAAAATTGGGTTCCTTTATGCTCAACAATCAAGATATCTTGAATAAACATCAATTTTGCAAAACTTGTTTTCAGCAATAAATTTTTTGTAATATTTTTACGATAGAAATTATGATACATTATAATACAAAATAATTTAATTTGTCCTCAATTTTTCTCATTGATACAAATCTTTTGCTTGAATCTCTCTTTATGGTGCTGTCATAAAACCTGAATTATGTGTTTTGACTTTAACAGCTTTAAATAAATACAAGACTTAAAACTTCTTCAGGCCCTTGACCCTTACACGAAAGTAGACCATGTGCACTTACGCAAAAGTAAGCCCTGGATTGATTGAATATTAACTTCGCACTGTTCAGCTACACGAGGGCTTTTGGCGACGGATCACGTAATTTTGAACCATGGTCAAGTGACGTGGACGACACCTAAGCTAGCACCCCTCTCCTAACTACCACACCACACCGACGGGATGACGTTTCAGCTCTCGACAGATTTAACGTGCATCGCTGTCCTACACGGCGAGTCTTTAGTGGTACTGGGCTTGAACTCGTGACAAGGCAAGCCAGGATCCGATATCTATACCACTTGGCTCAGGGGCCCACAGTAAGCCCGGGAAACCCTTTTCCGAAAAGTAGCCCATGTGCAACTACGAAAAGAAAGCCCAAACCTTTGCACAAATGTAAACCCCCAAAATTCCGGGGCTACTTTTATGACCAATAAAAGTAGACAGTGCGTATTATTCGTTGTTAAATACTCGTACAAACTAGAAATAAAAAAAATGTGTATGACTTACAATCACACAAACCTACTAGACGGACTGTCTCTGTTAGGCTGAATGAGTAATGATGGTGTATGGTGGTAGGCCAAAGGCCCTTTCCCAGGGACAAAATTCATAAATGTACCCAAGGACATATCACCCGAAACCCCCGTTTTTCTGAGAATGCTGCCAAAAATAATGTTTGACCCTTGAAATTATTGAAATCATGATCTTATTACGGCTGAACCCGAAAACAAAATGAGCCCGGCAGAGTTCCCAGGCTCATCCCCCGGGGGCGTCTTGAATGCAGAGCTGTAATTGTTTTATAAAAAAATATGAATTTTGAAGTATAATGAGTAAAATTTATTTGAAGTCTCATAAATCTCGCAATCTATTAATTATTGTCCGTGTTTTGAAATTTGAACGTAAAATTTTTAAAAAATTTTGTACAAAAAAAAAAATTGCCTATTCAATTAGTTTTGGGGAAATTTTAATTTTTTTAAAAAGAAAATTTTAAACAATTTACAGTTTAAAAATATATAACAAACAATACTTTAACGTGGCCTTTTTCATATAATTTTGAAAATCAGTTTTCAATTAATTAATGAGCGAATACAGGTTTCTATGAGACGCCATTTATGCTCCAATTTTGCTTACATTTCACATTTTATTTAAATTTCAGTTTTATTTAAATTGACTCAAATATGATAAATTAAACATCTAACTCTGGATTAATGATTAGTAAAATACAACGCTTTTTTCTAACTACATATCACACAGATTTAATACATGAGTAACTGAAAATTGATGTCGCCCTACCCAGCTAAACGAGGTCTTTTGGTGACGCGAACCTCGTAATTTTAATCCATGACCAAGTAAAGAGGACATTACCTAAGTGGAAATCTCCCCCCTTTTAACTTCCCCCACCCAAGGGGGGAGTTTTGAGACTGGAAGTGAAAAAAACCCTTCGGCTGGACACTAGTGGTAGAACGCTCGATCTCGTGACACGCCGGTCAAGAATTTACGCATTTAACCATGATTCGGGATACATCATAGAACAGACAAGTTATAATTTATTATTTATTATATTGTAACCCCTAAAATTAAAAATTTTTAAATTTTCATTTTAAAATTTTTTTATCCTTATTTTTTTTCCAAACTAAAAGTAAATTTTTAGGTGTAAAGAACCCTTTTTTTTTTCCCCTAATAAACAACGTAACAAGGGCATGTCTATGGGGAAAAGTATTTACGGGGGGGAGGTTAAATTTTCGAAACTTTTAAAAGTATTTTTAAAAAAAGTCGAAAAAATTATATAAAAATTATTAATTTACTAAAATTTAAACAAAAAAAAATGCATTCTGACATAATAAGAAATAAAAAACACATTTACAGGGGATATAAAAATTTTTTTATAAATATAATTGTACTGCACACTATGTTTTTTCAATTAATTTAGGAATGCTAAGTTAAAAACTTAATAATTTTAGACCCCATGGTCAGTCATAAATAAAACCTATTCCCAAAAAATTTAAAACTTATCTTGATAATTTTTTGTGCTTTTTATTTAACCCAACTGAAGATAAAAAAAATTCTCTTTTCGGGTTCCCAATGCCCCCCGTTTTCCGCGTAGGCATGCGTATGCCCGGGATTGAGGGGGGAGAAAAGGTATAAATAACAAATCTTCAAAAAGTAAATCCTTCGAAAAAGCTTACGATCCCCAAAATGCATTCCCAAGTCTTCGTAATAATTTTATGGATGGCGGGGCCCTAGAAAAAAATCGTAATTTTGGGAAAGGGCGTTTTATATACGTCCAGGAAAATTATTACTTTGGCTGTGTGAGACGTTTATATACACCGGAGGCGCCTTTTAAAAATTAAGGTCGTATTTTGGGGCCTTTGCGTCAAAATATAGTATTATTGAATTCAATACATTGTATGCATGGAAGGGGGCGCGATAAAAATTATGGTTGAATATTGGGTCGCAAATACTGAAATTTTGAGAAGCACTGGGTGAACTGCATAGTATATTTTAAAATGCAATACATCCACTAAACTAAGTAATGAAACCCCTTTTTTTTTTTAAAAATTTTTAAAATTATTTAAAGTTAAACAATTAACCCGGTTTTTACTTCCTTATTTTGCATTTTATATCATCCTTTAGAGAATTTTTTATTATATAATCCCTTCTCGTGAAATACAGTAAACGCATTACTTTAAGTGTTAAAAAACCAATACCGCCTTTAAGATAATAAAAATATAATAGATTTTAAAAATTTAAAATATAGTGATAAAAAAATTTCAATTAATCAAAAAGCAGTTTTTGTACAAAAATCTCTTTTTAATAAATTATTCCTTAGAATACCCCAAAACGAGCTTTTTAAAATTTTTGCCGTGGAGAGCTTCTGAGAATGGAATAGTTGGGGGATATTGCACAAGAGAATATTCTTGTCTGAAGGGGGAAAAAAAACCTCTTCAAAAAAAAAATTTTTCTAGCAATTTCACGGTTACCAAAATTTCTACGTTTTTTAAAAAACCATAAATGCTTTTTTTAAAAGAATATATCACTTCGGAAAAGAAGTTACTAATTTCCCGTTGGATTTTTTTTATCGATATACTACCCCTGAATCTGAAATTTCACCCACGTAATAGATTTTAAAACTAAGGAAAACTTTTTTTTTCTAAGATTTTTTTTACAAGAACTTCTTTGGTGAGTATATTTTTCTTTTCTTTTTTTTTTTTTTTAGCTGCGTCGTAAAATTTTTTTCCATGATACCAGAAAGTGAAGATTCTGGTAAAGAGAAAAATCGATAAATATATACTAGAAACCAACTTCCAATTTTTACTTTCTAATACATTTCCTGATAGGAAAAAAAGTGCAATTTTTTTAGTTGGTTAAATCTTCTTCGATTACAGTCAAAGCAATACGCAATTTTCGAATAAAAGAACATTTTATGGCTTAGGAAGAAAATACTTTTATATACTTATTTAAATAATATTATGATACAGAAATGAGAGAGAGAGAGAGAGATTTCAATACTACTTCTATAGATAGTAAAAAACATTTTTTTTTCTCATTTCATTTATAGTATCGTATTTTTTATTAATAAACTTCCCCCCATTATTAAAAAGAAAAATTTATCTCAGAAAAAATTTTTGAAATTAATTTAGTAATCAAAAAATTTTTCAAATAATATTCATTTTTAATATAGTACTTAGATAAATCTAGCTGACATGATTTTTTCCCAATTAATTTTAAATTCCCAAAATGTTACAGCAAAGAATAAAATTTCCTTTTTTTTAAAAAAACTACTACGACTTTGTATTTCTTTTAAAAAAAATACACTAAAGTCCCCTGGATTAAGGCTAGAAAGGGGGTATGAAAATTTTATAGCGCTGGCCCTCTTTATGAGCAAGGGGGGCGCAGTGGTTTAAATGCATATATAGGGTTTACTGTGGTTTTTTCTGAATTAGTTGTTGGGAAATTTACAGTAAGGGGAAAAGCCTGGGTTTAGAAACCCCCGATCACGAAAAAAATCGTGGGCATAACGCAAAAAGGCCCCTTCCCAAATTTCCAAAAATTTACGAAAGGGGTAAATTTTTTAAGGTTGATAGCGTCAAGAGTATACCAAGAATACATGGATGGTTGACAAAAAACTAGTGATCGCGGAAACTGCGAATGAGAATTAGCCTAGACAGTGCGTGTTGACAGAAAGCTCAGGCGTATTGTACGCATCCAGCGAAGCCAAACATTAGCCTTAAACCCGCCCCAAATTTAATCACGTGCCAGTCGTACAGACAGTAAACAGAAAATGCAACGCCCGCTTCACAACATAGGTTTCGGGAGCCGTCGACCTACGAGATCACCATTTTTCCCCTAAGCCTTGGGGGCGTCTTGCCGGGCAAAAGTACAGGAAATGAAGTGTAGATGATTGGAAACGAATAGCATGGAGTGATGAGATCGATTCCGACTACTTTACGCCGATGGGCGGCTGAGAATTTGGAATCAGGCTCATGAAGCCACGGCTCCTGCCTGCCAAGTTGGAACTGTGCAAGGGCATGCTGGCTCAATCAATATCTGGGGTGTTTCTTCGTGTACCTGTTCAGGATCTTTGCCGCGTGTACCAACTTCTCTCAACTGAATTCCTTACGCAATTGAATTCCTTACGTAGAGTTGCTAGGTGATCACCTCCACCCTTGTATGATGTTGTATAATCCGCACGATAATGAAGTTTTCCAGAAAGACTACTGTACCTCTCTCAAGTCCGGTTTGGCTACCGGCTGAATGGATGATCAATCCTCTGAATTTTCTGTCATAAATTGGCCACCTAGAAGCCTAGAATTAAATCATATTGAGCATGTTTGTGATGTTTTGGAACAAGGCATGAAAGGCTGCCACACAACACCAATGAAATGTACGGAATTCTTTAGATCTTTAGCCAATGTTTGACAAGCCATAACCATGGAACATTATCCCAAACCCTTATTAAGGCCAGAGGTGGCCCAAATCGTTACTATGTAGGTATCAAACCCGTGGCTTTTTAGTGTATCAGTTACAGTACATTTTTTTTTAAATATTACGAAGCAAAAGAAATTAAAAAAAACTAAAAGATAATATTTTTTAAAAGGCTTACCATTAATCAAATCCCCAACACCCAAATTGGAGGGAAAAGCAAAACTGGCAAATCTATAGTAAAATTTTAAAAAATCATGGATTTTTTTTTAATTTTTATACTAACATTATCCTTTAAGAATGTATTTGTATTGAAATTTACTACTAGAAAACTATAATTTAGCATATATATATATATATATATATATATATATGTGTGTGTGTGTGTGTGTGTGTGTCTTTGGAAATGAATTGGCTGTAGACTTGGCTGTGAGTAGGAAAGAATGTTCATATACAAAGCTCTCCAATCTGGTACAATATTAAAGAATACTAAGCAATTGTGTTACTTTTTGCACATGTATATTTAGAGCTGGATTTTTAAAATCATGTTTAATAGCCCTAACTCCATTAAAGTTATATATTTATGGAAGATGCGTTAATTTCTCATTGTTGATTGACTTTTAAGATATTTTCTATGAGTGAGAAAGGATAAATATTTGTCTTTTTCAAATATTACTTTGTTTTTTTTTAATAGAATTAAAACATTGGAATTTCTTTATTATTTTTTTCATTTTTTTTCCCTTTTGCATAAAAAATGTCCCGTTTTTTTGACAAAATTTAAAACAGTTTCGAAAGTTTTAGTAATTCTGTTTTTAAATAACCGCATATCCGTTTTAAAAAAAATAAGAACATTGATTCCTGTAGTTTTAGATTAAAAAATGAAAAAAAAAGATTCGAAGTACATTTTTTTCCCAAATTTTTTTAGGATTTTTCCCTGGAGTAACAAAAGGGCAATTAAAGTTGTTTTGTTATTTTTTTTATTCATAAAATGTAACAGAATTAATTTGGAAAAAAATACTTATAAATTAATGAAAATTTTGAAATATAGTACATTTTATTTTAAAAAATAACCTTAATAAGTACCCAACAAAAAATAATAAAAAAATTTTTATTATTTGGGAATAATGTAACCAACATCATGCATTTGCATTTTTCAAAAAAGAATATATTTTTAACAAACATTAAAAACTTTAACGAATTTTTTTAACAACATGCAAACAACCGATTTTTTTAAAAAAATTTTTGTCATTGAGAATATTTGGCAACTACTTCATTTTTAAAAAAAAAAAAACGAAAAAAAATACGGGGGAGCTCAAATTTGGGTGGGAAATATTTGAAGAGGAAAAAAAAATGGAAAAAATACCCAGGGGAAAAAAAAAAATATTACGCCCTTTTGTCCCGAGAAAAAAAAGTTAAAGAGAAAAAAAAGGGAAAAGTTGTGTTTCCAAAGAAATAAAAAAAAAATATACAACTTGATTCGCCTTTAACCTTTTTTTTATCTTTCCCCCATGCAAGGAAAAAAATTTCTCAGTGAAAAAAAAACCCCCTTTGGGGCAGATTTAGAACAATTTCATCTAACAAAACAATAAAATAATTTTTTCTGCCTTTTTTTATTTGACTCTGCAGGTATGTCATCTTCAGGAGAGTGTTTGAATTGAAAAAAATCCAGGAAAAAGCGCACACAAGAACATTTGTTTTTTTATTTCCAGCAGCTGCTTTAAAAGTTTAAATCGTGTTATTTTTTTCAGAGCAAAGAACAATCAAAATGTAGTAAACTAAATATAGAGGGAAGTGTTTTTTAGGGGATGTAAACTTTGCATGCAATTTAAAAATTTTACATCATTTTTATTCAAGAAATCGTGTTTTGAAAAAAATAATGACTGTTTTTGTAAAACTATTTTATAGCACCACTAGTTTTTATTTTTTTCAAATAAAGAAGGTATTTAAAAGAAGCTGTTTTAAAATATTTGATAGCTAGTTAATGGAAAAATAAATTCTGTGTAAAAATTTGATAAGATTTATTTTATAAGATATGTTTTTTTCATTAACTTTGTTTTCTATCACGTAATCATCAAATTTATGTGATTCATGTTATTATGCTCATTAGTATCTAATGCTACGTTTTTGAGTTATGTCTTGTTATTTATACTTTAAAGAAAATACTGTGTGATATCATTTTATTGATTTGATGAGGAAATTATCAGAAACAAAAATTTTACGACGTTAAATAGTTCATTTATTTCTCAGCGAGAATATTGATTTATTTAAATTAATCATTTTGCATCGCATCATATACAGTTATCTCAAATTGTATTAGATATTTGAAAATAAAAATGATTGTCATTGTTATGTATTTAAATTGCATTCTAAGATTATGTGTCTGGAAAATAAACTTGCATCCAAAAATAATTGAAAAAGAAAATTAATTGAGAATTTACTTTACCTATATATGTAACAACGAACGTTTGTACGAGTATATATGACCTCGCTTCACTCCTACACCGTTAAACTGATCATTATGAAAATTGGCATGTATATGTATTTTTTTCTGGAGAAATTTTTTGTGCTAACCTATTTGTTCAAACTCCCCCTGCAGAAGTTGATCGCGCTACAGCATATCAACTTCTGCAGAATTCAATCAATCGCCAAGTTGACTACATGCTCCCCAAAAATGTGGCCAACTTGGCGCTATCTCTAACATTTCGCTGTTTCCATTGAATCCCCATTATAATGTAAGGAATGGTGTTGATTACGAATATTACAATTCTAACATAAAATAAATAAACCAGAAAGTAATATTAATGCGCATTACACATCCAGGTATAAGATATTTACACTATTTAAGCGTTTATTACTCAAAATTCATGTAAAAATGTTTTACTTTCACTAAGCAAAGATCAGCTTAAGGAGGTGTTTTCAAAAATAGACCCATGAGAGAGTTTTCGGATGTTATAAATAAAAAAAAATCATTTCTCTCTCTCTCTCTCTCTCTCTCTATATATATATATGCTATTAGATCTACAGAGACTTAACATTAAACAAATATGACACTTTTGTTCAGCTGAGATATGTAAAATGCTTTTTCTATTTAACCCGCGATCACTCGCGTGGGGTGTTCTGTACACCCCAGCAACAAGAAAATCCTCCCAGGATTCTAAAAAGAATGCGCAGAACCCCGATTTTTTCTGTAGCTGCCCATTTTAGGTCATTGAACCTTCAAGCTTGATACAACCCCTCTTTCTCGAACGATTGGAATGTAAAGGCCTTCAAAAGTTTATCTGGGGGGCTGAGAACTCCCGCGAGAAGTAGAGCATTTGTATACAGTTTGTTCTAAATGTTTGAAAAATGATTAAAATATTATTTTTCTATATACTTTCTACTATCATTATCTCATTAATTGTAAAGTATATTTATTACTGGTATATACGTTTTATATATATATATACTAGTTTATGAAAAAATATATTATGTGTTTTTTAAAATGAAAATTTTATATGTTTAGTTTAAATTAATGTTAGTCTCATTTGTGTGCAATAAATTTAACAATTTTATTTGTAAAGCACAAAAGACATCTTGTACTTTATAAATATGTATCATAATGACTTAATTTTATTTTCATAATTAAATACACGTGTTAAAAAAATTTGGGGGTGTTCTTTACACCCCGCGAGTAACGACGGTAGCAAAAACAGGCGCGAGTGACCGCGGGTTAATATGCAATTTACGTAAAATTTAACTCATTAAAAACTTCTCTATCCTTCAATCTGTATTGTTTAATTTTTCAATTCACCCGAGCAAAGAACGGGTATAACAGCTAGTTAAGATACATAATTATAAAGCTGAAAGTGTTTAATTAATAATTCATAAGTTTCATCCATCATCTAATGTTCGTAAAATTTCGTAGTTTCTCCATGAATCAAAACTATTCGAAGACCAGCTTTTCAATGGAATGTGATCAATAACCGTATTCGCAATTGAAAGACTGACATATTATGACACAGTAAATAAAAATACGATTTAAATTATTTTGCAATAAATTAATTAAAATATTCCCCGTCTAAATAGATGCTGATGAGAAATTTTGACACGTCAGTCTATTTATCAAATGTCTAATATCTGTAGCCTATAGCATCCACTTTATAAGTGATATATTTACCTAACTCACGAACTATGTTCCAATAACTCCTCAATTACTAATGTCAATCATGGATAGATTGATTGAAACTTCGTTTGCAATGGATTCTATTTTACAATAAATCCTTCCAATATTAAGCATGAGGATTTTACGTGACAACCTTCTGCATTAGACTCTCCTTCTAAAGAGTATTAACTATAAGTTTTTCAGTGACACATCATTCAAATAGTATAGCAAACGCCCAGGTTCACAATAAGGTTATTTCGTATTCATTCTCTTCGTATAAGTGTTGTTAGAAGTCAGTATACATTTTTTGCACAATAAGACAAAGTAGTATAAGTAACAATTAATTAAATTTTTATTTGAATTCTTAATGCAAAAAATTAAAAACAAGAAAACTTTTTAGTACATTATTGCAGAAACATTTCGCGAATATATATAGAAGCAGTTGTGCTAGTAAAAATTCATTGATATATATTATATATATCATACCAAAATTCTAAAAAGAAAGAGAGAGAAAAAAAACGATGATCACTATTGACAAGATATACATTAACATATACTTTGCAGTATTTTTTCTTTCTGAGTGGAAAAAGTGTTTTCATGTAGTCAAAGATAATATTCACTCGATACATTTAAGAAGCATTTTCTTAAGCATCATAGAGCAATTTAAAAGATAATCAGAAGATTTTCGTTTAAAAATACAAGGTGTGACTCAAAAAAAATGAGGCTAAGCTCTTGAAAAAAGAGTGGAGTTATTCTACACACATCCTCTATCCATGTGGCCAGTTTCGTCTTAATCGATCACTCCAGTTGGGAGTACTGTGTCATTGAGTGAAAACGTACATTTTGCACACTGCATTCTGCCGGAAGAAATGTCGAATCAACGTTAAGTTTCATGTGAAACTTAAGGAATTAAGTTTCATGTGAAACTGAAGGAATTCGCCCCGAAAATGATCCAGATACTAACCGAGGCTTATGGAGGTGAAACTTTGTCTAGTGCATATGTGTTTGAATGGTATAAAAGGTTTTAGGGGGGAGGGTCAGCGTGGAAGAAGGAGAAGCTGCTGGTTGCCCAATGTCAGCAATTACAGACAAAAACATAGCCAAAACTCGTGATACGAATGAGTTCCCATTCACATCAGTGGTCAGTCTGTTAATCAACACTACTACATTGAATTACTAGGAAAGACTTTGTGAAAACATTAGGAAGAAAAGTCTGGATTGGGAAGTGATGGGTGGTCTTTGCACCAAGTCAATGCATCCGCTCTCATGGCCTTATGTGTGTCAAGCAGTTAATAACCAGCAAAACATTACTATGATGGGCTACCCTCAATACTCGCCTATTTTAGCCCCATGAGACTGTTTTATTTCTTACGGTTAAATGTTGCTGAAAGGGAACCCAATTTACCTCAGCTTAAGAGGTTCAGGCAAAAACCGAAAATCCCCTAAAGGGATTTCCAAAAATCTCGTTCCAAAACTTTTACTAGCAGTAGCAACGCCGAATGCAGTAACGCGTGAATATTATAGGGCAGTGTTTCTCAAACTGTGGGGCGTGCCCCTCTATGGGGGCGTGATCACCCTACGAGGGGGGCGCGAGCATATCGACAAGTCGAAAACAAAAGATTATGTAAAAAATAATTAATTTATTGAAAGTAAACAAACAAAATACATTTTGACATAATAAAAAATAAAATACACATTTACACTGATATAATATAAATATATCAGTAGTGCACAATCTATTTTATAATTAATTATTTAACAATACTAAGTTAAAAACAAGTTGAATCATTACTCCATGGGCATGTCATGTATAAAATTCTATAGAAAAATTAACACTTATCTTGATATTTTGTATGGTTTATAATTAATCCCTTAAAATACTAATTAAAAATTACACGATTCGCTCCCCAATGTCAACCTTTCAACACGTAGTCGAGCGTATGTGGAGTATTGAGGAAGGAAGAGAGGTAGGAAAAAAAAGAATAAATAAGAAAATCCTCTGAAATAAGTAAAACCTTCGCAAACACTGCCAATATTATTCATTTACATTCCAAAGCCTTCAGAATAATTTTATAAATAGCAGTTCACAGAAAAGTTCGTGCTCCGGAAAGACGTAAATATACGTCCGGTAAATAACGCACTGGCTTAGCTAAACGTTTATATACGCCGGTTGTACTGAAAAGGTTAAAGTCGTATTGTAGCTTTACCACCAAAGTATAGTATTATTGAATTCAATACATGGATATTTATGGAAGGGGGGGAGGCGCAATGAAAATTATGAGTGAATATTGGGTCGCAAGTATTGAAAGTTTGAGAAGCGCTGCTATAGGGAACTACTTTATAGGTGATATTGTCAAGGAGAACTTATTTTGTAATTATAATGGTTTACTGGATCAGTTAAGCTTTTTTTGTTTTTTGTTTTATTTTGTGTCACACCTCGTTATTAGCGTTTAATGACTTATATATATCTAATTAACTAATGAAGCATTTAAAAGCAACCCAAAAACTAATGGCAATAGACTTCAAAATTTTGAACCGTTACCCAGCGTCGAGTACTGATATCTCACTCTCCAATGTGAAACATTACGCCAACATAAAGATTTTGATTTCCGCTCCATAAATGATTGAGTGAATGCTTATTAATCTTGCACAAAAATGTAACACGATAACTTATGTTTACAGACCTCGTACTTACAAACCATGTTCAAGTGACGAGGATGACACTGAGCTGGTAAACCCTTTTCCAAACTACCACACTCCGCCGACGGGGTGGGATTTAACTTGCATCAGGTTCCCTACACGACAGGTCTTTTTTGGCACTGGGACTCAAACTCTTGGCACGAGAGGGAGAAGACACGAGTTCGTGATCTTCACACTTTGTAAAGTGCCATTCAAAAAACCAAAGCTGGAGCCCTCGACTCACCGAAACAACACCAGCTTTGAGTTCTATGTCAAGACGACTTGAGTACCATTGGTACTATATTCAGAGTAGCCTCATGAAGCAAATGGGTTATAAATTAATGACCTGGGAATAAATTTTGCAGTGTAAACAACAAGATTTATTTGGTAATCTGCTAGGTTAAAATATGAATTATTATTTCTAATACTTTTTCCACTATTAGAACATATAGAGAAAAACTCCTGGGTTACTCAAGATTAGAAATATAATGAGAAATTATGAGACTTCCGGGAATTCATTCTTTAAGGGGACTATTTAAGTTACTTTTTATCCCATTCACTGCTAGGAAGATTTAAAGCGTCTTACCCTATGTTGTGCCAAGATTTTATTTTAAAGAAAACATGAAGTTTTACAAAATCTCATAATATTAAGTTACTGGTATAATATTGCAATGACATGTATAGTAAAATTTTACTGAAGAAAAAAAAAAATGTTAATTTGTAACTGGGGGCGTCACTGAATAAAATTCCTGTGATGAGTGCCACTTATGAGATATCCCGCAATATTGTTTTTTTCAATAAGAATCTTCATTTAAGAAGATTTTCTTTTCGTTTTGCTTCATTTTTCAAGCTCATCACCTAATTTCATCTGGTGAAAGTCAGATATGTCATTTTATGCCAGATTTCATACATATGTGTGATAATCCTCACTGGGAAAAATATATGAGATTATGATAATTATAAAGAGTTGTAGGTAGTAAAAAGATATTAATAAGTAATAAATAGTGGAACTCAGTAAAACCATCCATTGGTACAAGAAAATCACTTCACCTTACTTCGAAGAACAAAATG
Source organism: Trichonephila inaurata madagascariensis (assembly GCA_019973955.1). Taxonomy (NCBI): domain Eukaryota; kingdom Metazoa; phylum Arthropoda; class Arachnida; order Araneae; family Nephilidae; genus Trichonephila; species Trichonephila inaurata. The sequence goes on along the minus strand of BMAV01008366.1, from coordinate 10,445 downwards.
TATACATGTTCTATAACCAAAAAATCGAGGGGATTAAAAAATGAGGATGCGTCAATTTAGAGAATCAGTTATTATGCATTCATTTGATGGAGCCGTCAGCGATTCAAGCGAAAGTAACAACTATAATACAAATATAACAGATTTTTATTACTTAGAAAATATTCCTCCCGCAGAAAAAAAGGATGCTTACAAAGCAAAAAATAACATAAAAATAAATAAAACGTTACGAGACTAGTTATTTTTGTCTAGTTTTCGTCCCAACAAACCAAAACTTTTCGTTGATCCTTGCTTTAAGGTATCCGACTACGTTCGGAACCATGATTTAAAAAAAAAGCGCATAAATGGATAATTTTCATGATATTTAGTGTCACTTAGATAAGAATACATGTATAAAATTGTTTTAAGGACAATTTGACAAAAGAAAATTATTTAAATACAATATTTCGGCAAAAATTAACTTAGAATATCCTTTTTTTTTTAAATGGTTCTCCTTTCGTGAAAAATGTTTCAATAATAATAATATTTTGCCTGTAGATAGCTCAGAACTCTGTACAGAATTTCAACTATGAGTTTTGAAAAATTCACATTATTTTCAGTTACGACCCATTGAAATAATTATCGGCGTTTTTTTTCTTAAATATCTCCCCTCTGTTGTCGTAAAACATGGATAAACCCACTTGTAAGTTATATATTTCAAACATTCTAGTTGAGCCTCTGTAGAGAGATCTGAGCTATATACAGGCAAAATCTTATTATAATAGAAACATTTTACACAAAAGGAGAATATTTTGAAAATGGATCATTCTATGTTTATTTTTTGTCAAAATATTGTACTTAAATAATTTTTTTATTGTAATACTATTCGTAAAACAATTTTATATACGTTTTCTAATCTAAGTGACACTAAATATCATAAATATTTTCCATTTAAACGCTTTTGCAAAATTACAGTTCCGAACATAGTCGGATGGATACCTTAAAGCTTATTGTACGCAGCAATAACAATAAAAGTATTTTTTTTCCTTCTAATTTTTGAAATACATTCATATTATATATATTCATTCATCCTTTCTAATAACTTTCATCTTAAATGGAGATATATAGTCAATCTAAAATTTTAGCACACACCGCGAGATATCGTGCAGTATGCAGTTTTAGCATGCAGTTTTATTGCACACGCTTACTACGAAATATCTCGTAGTTTACAGTGCATGAGTTAAACAAAAACTTTGATAGAATGGCTTTGACAATTTTTTAATGTACTAGCAATGTATATGAAGTTAATAAGGTAGGATCTTTTCTTTAAATGTGCAACAAATATTATATATATGTTTTTATACATATGAGATGAATCCTCAATTCTTCAAGTGTCAGTTGGGGTAAACTGCCTACCAGAAGAACTCAACCCACCTCGTGCATAAGTACTTTGTCTTCAAGTTCGATGGACTTACGGAGACCACGTGAACAGACGACGCACGGGCTCCTGGTCGACGCTAAAAGAGGACTCATTTTGTCATGGCTTTGAGTACAGACTGCTTTGCTGCACATTAACAATAAAATATAATATGATAAACGGCTGCAAGTTGTATTTCTCCTGTCATTCCAAGAATTACTCCAGTATATGATATATATATATATATATATATATTTATAAAACATACATTTAAATTCCACAATATTAATTGAAAATGATACTTCTTCAATAATTGGCGTAAACATATGGTTTCGATAGCATGATTGAATTTTATAAAATACTGTTTCATAGAAATGTTTATTAAAAATTCCTTAACAAATACATAGATTCTAAATTTAATTATTTTTTTAAAAAATTAGTTTTGCTTTGATCAGATATGGATATCAAAGGTTGCTACAGATATTTAAAGCAATATATATAAAAAATAATCATTTGGCAAACAGAAAGGGAAAAAAAATTAGCATTTTAAGCAAAGGAAAATCAGGAAATTTTTTTCGTGATAAATCAGTTTTAAAGTTCTTTTTTTCTTTAGAATGTTAGCAAAAACGAACGTATCACTCATCATAACTGTAGCTTTTTTAAAAACTTAGGTCTCTAAAAGTTTGCGAGGTAAAATAAACATATATAAAAATACAATACTTCAGGCTAAACAGTTTTTAGTTGACCTTTTGGACCAATTTCCTCTCAGATAAATTCTCATTCGCACCTTTTAACACCTTTAAGGGGAAACTTATCATATAATAAAGTAAGTTTGTAAAAAAAAATTATAAAAATCTGTAGGAATGTTCTCATTGTTACTGATCACAATTATTCCATTATCATTGCTAATTAAAATTCAAAACAAACATTTACATTTATTCTCATCGATAGAGTTTTTATTTAAAATCATAAATATATAAGAAATATATATATATATATATATATAAAATATTACTAAAAATTTGCTAAAAAGTTTTAAAAATTGTTTTCATTAAACTTTTTGCAAATTTTCCTCTTTTTACATCACATTCTTATACAAGACATAAATAATAGTAGGCGTACGTGTCTTATTTCATTTATTTCACATTGTACCACACGTAGAAATTATACTCTTCTCATTAATTAGTACGACTTGTTGAATATTTAGAACAACACATTTTGAAATATATATTAATGTGAAAAAATATTTTAACTTAATTTATGTATTATAATATATAAATAACTATTATATTAGTTGTTATAAACTAACATATATTATGTATATTAATTAATACTTAGATATACTGTTGTAGTGTTGAAGAAAAATGAAGAAAACAAAATCCAATTTTTTTGAACAATTTGCTGCTTAAGCATTTTGGATAATCTATTCAAATATAAACAACAATCACAATAAAATAAGGAAAGTATCATTGTACAGTAAATGGTTTTGCACATAAAAAACATAAAAGATGCTGAAAGAATTTCTTAAACATTGCCATACGGCTACGATATTGTAAATTGCTATATTCGTGTTTTTGTATGTTGGCTTCTTTCCATAAGTTACAAAGAGAAAGCCAAAAAGATATACTTCTGATTTGGTTAAAATTGCTGATACTAGATTTATGTATAGTTTAGAAGCAATTTATTTTATAGTTTCGAAAATGTTTGAAAATCAATGGGAAAAAAAGTAAAAAAAAAAATGAATACTTTAAAAGCTAAGTTCTACATATATTTTTCCCTTTTTTGTCTATGTTTTTGAGATTTCTCCATGTAAGTAAAATATAAATGCGCATTTTAAATCGAAAATATATCTGCCGTATGGATGAAGCTTTCCTGATAGTGTTTACATCAATTCCTTATATTTAAAATATGTAAAATATTGCATTAAATATTTAATAATATTAAGAAATGATTTATTAAGCGACACTTTATGAGATAAGTTAAGAAACCACTAAGGCAATGTTTCTCAAACTTTTACTATTTGCTACCCAATAATGAATCATAATTTCCAAAGCCCCTTCCTCTTCCACACAATAACAATGTATTGAATTCAATAACAATACACTTTGACACTAAAGCTACAACACTACACTAACGTCTAAAGTGCCACCGACGTCAATAAAAGTCTCGCTCAACCAAAGGAATGATTTCCATAGACGTATATATACGTTTTTCGGAAGTATGATCTTTTCTGTGCTCTACAACCCATACACTTATTATGAAGGCTTCGGAATACAATAAAAGAACTCTCATAGTGTTTGCGAAGGATTTACTTATTTCAAACGTTTTCCTCGTGTATTTCTCTTCTTCTACCCTCCCCCCAATACATCACACACGCGAGCCTACTTGGAAAACGGTGGCACTGGGGAGCGAATCGTGTAACTTTTAATCCACTATTAAGGAATTAATTATATCATGTTAACAAGTTGAATATTAATTTTCGGATAAGATTTTTTTCTGAAAAGCCCCTGGGGTCACTGATAACTATTAAAATTTAGAGCAACATAGTATTGTTAAATTAATTGTAAAATATGTTGCGCAGTACTGATACATTATCAGTGTAAATGTGTATTTTAATTTTTATTATGTCAGAATGTATATTTGGTTTTGCTTCATTTCAGCTGATTAATAATTTTTTTAAAAAAATAATCTTTTGTTCTCGACTTTTTAGTATGTGCGCACCCCCCTCGCAAAGTAATAACTCCCCCTAGAGGGGGATGCATACCATAGTTTGAGAAACGCTGCACTAAGAAAGGCTTTTCTACAAACTATGTTTCTACTTAAAGATGAATATTTTTAAGGTAATCAACTACGTTCGGAACCATGATTTTAAAAAGACGCATAAACGGATAATTTTCATGATATTTAGTGTCACTTAAATAATAATACGTATAAAATTGTTTTAAGGACATTTTGACAAAAAAAAAATATTTAAATACAATATTTTGGCAAAAAATTAACTTAACCTTTTTCCAAAATGTTCTCCTTTTAAGAAAAACGCTTCTATTATAACAATATTTTGCCTGTATATAGCACAGAACTTTGTACAGAGGCTCAACTATGAGTTTTGAAAAATTCACATTTTCAAAGTTACAACCATTTGAAATAATTATCGGCTTTTTTTTTTCTTAAAATTTCTCCCCTCTGTTATCGTAAAACACAGATAAACCCACTTCTAAATTATATATCTCAAAAATTCTAGTTGAGCCTCTGAAAAGAGGTCTGAGCTATATACAGGCAAAATATTTTTTTTATAATAGAAGCATTTTTCACAAACTGAGAATATTTTGAAAATTGATCATTCTATGTTCATTTTTTGTCAAAATATTGTACTTAAATAATTTTTTATTGTAATACTATTCTTAAAACAATTTTATATACATTTTCTAATCTATGTGACACTAAATATCATAAATATTATGTATTTTACGCTTTTGCAAAATCATGGTTCCGAACGTAGTCGTGATTTTGCAAAAGCGTATGATATATATATCCGAACGTAGTCAGATACCTTAATCGTTTAATAATATGTGATAATAAATTCATATGTAAGTCCGTTAAGGTGTGCTCAGTTAAAAAGCAAAATAAATTTTATAAATAAGATTACAGAAAAATTATTCATCGCTCTAAACAAAAAGAAATCTTTTGGTTTCTTTCCCCCTAAACAGTATAAAAAGATGATGCGCTTAAATATTTAGTTTTGAAAAGAGGAAAATATTATATTTCATGCGTACTTGAAAAAGCTTTTAATTCAAATATTTTTTAAGGATTTCATGAATGAAGAAGACATTCTTTTTAGGTAGAATTTTATTTAAATGTCGAATAAATATAATATCAAACTTGATAAAAGAAATATTAGTATTCTTTAAGCGTTAGCAGAAAAATATGAAATGGATGTATATATTAGAATGTAAAAACAAAGAGGGAGAAAAAAATATGTAATAATATTTTTTTTTAGATTAATGGTTTGTTTTTATATCAATCTCAACAGTTGCAAAAGCAGATAATTAGGTTCGTGATTAAATGCTCATATAATTTTGCTTTTGTTTGCAACATTGTTTTCAATTTTGTTTATGTGATCTTCATTTTGCAGTATCAAATAAATCCAAAAGCTTACATGAGATATAATATTTTTTCATATTCTTACTTTTCTCAGTAAGCAAAATTAGTTTTGAAATAAAATGAAACTACATTTGGTTAATTACTGAAAATCTACATAAGTAAACTTCGGTGTACAAGTAATTCTTTTGAAGATTGAGTTTTACTGTTTTTTAATTTTTTAAATTTTTAATTATTTCAACAGAACGGATATTTACAAAAAAAAATCAAACATCTTTTGTCTTTTATACTAATTTGATCATATGAGTATGATCAATGAAATTTTATCTGGACGTTTATGAGGAATTTAAACCCTTTTTGATTGTTTTGGTTTTACCATTTTGTTTGCAAAAATTTTTAAAAGTTACTTATAAAAATTATGCTTTTGAATATTTTGAAAATAAAATTTTTTTTAGTGATTTAAAAAAAGTTACTTATTTTTTTTTCTCAACTGAATATGGGTTTTTTTTTGGATTCCAAGGCCTATAAAATTTTATATATCTACTTTGTAAATTGTAATGTAAATATATATTTTTTTAAACTTCGTCCTTATAGCCTTTATTTATCTAAATGTTTGGAGCGTTGGCCGAGAAAAATATTTACAGAATTACAAAAGAAACTAAAAGTCGCATTAGAAAGTAACATATGATTTTTTTTTTCAAATCTATTGAATAATATACCAAGAAATGGAACCATTTTACATAAATTTGTATTCTTTCTTAATTTATTCTGGAAAAATATTTATAATAACGTCGCTATTTTGATATCTAAAACAGACATCTTAATTTTTTTATTTACCCAAGAAAAGTGTATTTATGTAATTTTTTTTTAGCTCTCTATTAATCCTTTATCTACCGACGGTACTTATAATTAACATTCACTTTAAAATTACATAGAATAAACATTTGTACAAATTTGCAAAATTTGATGGAATATTATTTGAAATCTACTCTTCCAAGAAAAATGACAGCACTGGTTCTATGATGAGTAATTTAATGAGGAAAGCGAATAGTTTTATAGCAGAAATTGCGTTTTCAGCGGTTTGCGAAAACTCTCACTTTTGTTTCGAAAAAGTAGTTAATGTCAAAAAAAAGGCTTACCTTTTTTTTTCCGTATGTTAATGAAGAGGTTGAAAATGATTTTTCTATTTATTCTAAATAAACAGTGTATATAATTTTTTACCCTTGAATGTCTTTTTAAATAAAAAATAGCTCTAAAGCATCAAATTTCCGAAAAATTGAGATTTTTTTTAATTTTTAATGAAAAAAAAAAAAAATTGATGAAAAAAAATGCAGAAATTATATTTCGGTGTAAATGGTTTTAGTATAATAAAAAAAATGATGAACGGAAATTTCATGTAAAACCGTAATATTTTGTAGCCCTGCTGAAAAAACCATATTTTCCCATTCAAAAAATGGGGGAAGAAAATACATAGCTAGAAATAAATAAAACAATTTTAATTAAAATAAAATTATTTGGGCCAAAAAATTTTTATTTATCGTTTTTCCCCCATCCACAAGAAGTGGAGGAGAAGAGTCTTATAGAAATGCAGATTCGAAAAACTTGACCCAAAATTGACGGGAAAAAAATCCTCGAGAGGATTGTAGTCACTGCAAAAAGGATCAACACTACACCCGAAACCCTTCAAAGAACCCGATTGTTCAAAAAACCGTCGATGGGGATTATGTAACGATGCTTCATTTCAATTTCGAACGGATCTTTGTTTTGAAATCTTTTTATTTGTTGAAGGTAATGCAATTTTTGAATGAATTTAAAACTTATTATTAAAGTTACTTGTAATGGTAATAAACCCCGGTGTATATTTATTTTCTAAAAAAAAAATTTATTTTTTTAAATTCATAATGAAATAAATAAATTTTATTTTGTTAAATGATAACGTTTTATGAAGCATTGTTATATCTTTCTGTTTATAAAAAAGTAATCTATCAAAGATAAATCAACGTTAGTTAAATATTTTTTTTTAACTTTTTTTCAGGATTAAACGAGTGGTTAGTGACGCTGACTGGGTGCCGAGTGTTGGGTTCGAATTCGGGAGAAGGCATGGATTTTGTAAAAATTTGTGCTTTTCGGGATGGGGGGGAAAAGCCATCGAGCTGCAAGTCCCTCATGAGGTTAGTGGAAGGCCCCTTACCACCTCTAGATTGTTCTTCCTAAAATTTGGGGGGAAAAAGGGGAAAAAAATTGTAATTGTTACATGCATGGTGTTCAAAACAAGGCTAACGATAGGCATAAAAAAACTAGTCCTTTCCACGTGAATTTCGTGGAACTTGATCTATTATGTCGATAGTGGAAAAAAGCAATCAATCGTATTTATATGCACGTATATTAAAAAACACTTTTTTCAAAACGGTAATTTTAAGCATAGGCATGTCTTAATTTTTTTATAAGTGTCATATAATAATATTCATAAAAAAAAGATTTTGCATGTACATATGTGTTTATGATAGTGAAGCAGCAGAATAATGACTAAGACCTAATGAGTATCATTTAGTGTACTATAACTGATTTTGATCATGAATTCGAAGGGTTGTTCCTTTTTAGAAAAAAGAAATCCCTTCACGCGTTTTTATTGAACGCTAAAGGAATTTTGGATGTGCTTTGGCGGCAAAACCTCAAATTAGACATTGCAAGATTTAAATTATTGCAACATCTTATTAACATCCAAACTTTAAAAAAAAAATAGATATATTTTTCTTTGGTAGTCAAAAATTTTTTTTGTGTCCTGGAAACCAGAGTGTTAAAAACAGTAAATTATTATTTTTTTAAACTTTAATCAATTGCTCTCTAAAATTGATGATTCATGCGATACGGTATTTATACAACATGAAATGAGTATTTATCTGTGATAAAAATAAACGAGATAAATGTAATAGTTGTTTAAATTTTTTCGTACATTTTGGTTGCACAAACAAAGAGAGTTTTCCAATATTCCTTCTGTAATATATAGCTGCCTGTAACGTCATGATATACTTTTGATTCCAAAAATGTATTAATACTTCAAGGAGCTTTTTAGATATTGCAACACTAAGCATTTATATTTTTTATACTTTGGGGTCGGGAAGTATTTTGAGAGTGTAGCCATTGCAAGCACAGAAAGTCTCCTAGTGGGAGAGGGATTTCCCATTTGTGATACCACATAGTAACCTTTCTCAATTCCAAAGTTTTTACACTTGAATTTTTTCAATTCAAGCTCTCATCAGGTGCAAAGATTATCGTGATTTTACAGGCTTTTATTTAACTTGCTATGTAAATTGTTCGGGTGGAATCTTGCAACTCAATTTTGAAGCTGATGTCTTCAACCGATTGAGCTGAAATTGAGTATACAATTTTAGTTTGGATGAGAATGCATGTTTTGACCAGCTGCATTCCGATGTCGCAACTAGTTAAAAAGTCTAGATGCATAGCCCGGCGTTGCATGGGCTTTCTCTACGTTTATAAATTTTCCCTTTCCTTCACAAAATCAACACTTCTGTTTTTCAAAATGACTAAATGTTCAATGCATAAAACTTTTTTTTTACGATTAAAAAAAAAAAAAACTTGCATTTTTAATAAAACATTTAAAAACTTCGTCATTTTTAAATATAGTCGTATGAAAATATTTTTTCGTTTGTAGAATAGTATTATTCAAATTTTATACAAGAATTGAAAAAATTGGCTTAAAATTACTGATTTAAAAAAGAAAAAAATGTGTTTTTTTTTATTTTTAATATAGTATTACAGTAAAAGCAAAAAAAAAAAGAAAAAAAAAAGAGTTTTTAATATTTTAATTAATTTTATTTTGTTTTCTTCAATGTTGTTTTTGTCTAACAGTGTTTATCCCCCTTTCTCATTATCCTTTTGTTGCGGCCCGAGTGAATTACCTATCTTATGTATATTGCCTGGCGGGAAAAAAAGGTTGAGTACCCACCCCTTAGCTGGACTGTTCAAAATTAACCGGCTAACGACCTTGCAACATTGATGTGTTGAATGAGATTAACAGACTGAGAAACCTCTGCCCAGCGATAACTAAAAAGTAAAAAATAAATTAAAAAAAAAAAAAAAACTTTTAATACAAGCTTTTATTTAAATTCTCTAAAAACAATAAAATAAACTATTCCTTTAAAACTTTTTTTTGCAAATAAAGTCATTATAGACAATTTATGATATAAAAGCTTGCCGCGCCAGATTTACCTGCGTCGATAAACAAGCAAATTAAATAACTTGATCTGATTGATTTTAATTTTTTAAATTTTCAAAAGTAAATACGACTACTTAAATCTCGATACAAGCTTTTATGTCATAAATTGTGTAAGGTCTTAATAATTCGATAGCAAAATAAATTTCAAAAGAAGAGTTTATTTTATTATTTATAGAGAATTTAAATAAAAGCTTGTTTTTTTAATTTTTTTTTCTTTTTTTTAATTTTTTTTAATCTTACTAATGGAACAGAACATAATTGAATTGGACCTTTACACGTCAGAATTATATGATAAATATGATAAACGACCCACGCTTTTTCATCCGAAAAACTATTTACCAGGGGGACAAACCCCATCTTTTTACGGACGGGGATGCATTTACCACTACCCCTTTCACAATATATTTTAAAATACCGTAAATCCGGCTATCGCCACCCGGGGTATAACGCGTACCCTATTTCGGTTTAGTTTTCAGGTAAGTTCGGATAACGCGCACCCCCCTTTTAAAAAGAAATTTGAAATTTTTAGTATACAACTTTCTTATGTTTTGAATATTTATTGAGATTTTTATGACGATTTTTTTAAATAATAAATTTTCTAGAACCAGAACTCTTTTTTTCATAAAGTTTTAATTTTTTTAAATAAACTGTATTTCTATATTTTAAAAATAAAAACTTTTTTTTGCGCACTCTTTTGTTATTTTTAAAACATCGTTT